>AYEL01050473.1:0-41636 GCA_000484575.1 Olivierus martensii | reverse complement strand
CCACTGGCTACAATCTGTCTCAGATATGCATCCACTTTCTCCAGAAATAACTTTTTCTTTGATTCCGTGACACTTCTTAAATTTGTCTAACCATCCAGAACTTGCTTGGAACTCTTCATGTCCTAAATTCTGTGCATATTCCATTGTCTTTTCCTTTATGAATGGTACTGAGACAGGCATGTTTCTATCTCTCACCATCTTCAGCCATTTCAACACTGCTTCGTCCACATCATCATACTTACATGTCCTTAATTGTATTCTGTCAGCTCTTGCAACTTTGTGACTTTTTAAAACAGATTCCCAATTTTTTTTTTTGTTGATACTATGGAATCCCGAATTTCTGCGCAACATCTTTTTTCTCACCCTACAGTCTACATCTTTTAGCAAGTTCCACTTTTTCTGCAACACTCAACGACTTTCTCTTTGACATGGTAAACATTTTAGTAACAACACTCAACAACTTTCTCTTTGACATGGTAAATGTTTTAGTAGAGCCGAACAAAGACTAACTAAAATCTCTCAGTTCGGTTTTGGTTTTAAGCCAATTAACACAAGTAACATAAAAAACCGAAACAAGCCCTAGAACTTTTACACAACCCTCTTTACAGTACAAATCAACACATCATTTTGTTTATTTGTTGGCTTTTTCTAGCCAGACCCAATCTAGACTCCTTACCTTATCGTTTTCCCTCACCTCTGAAATTAAAAATTTCTATATATAGAAATTTTTTTCAATATATAGAAATAAATTTCAATAGAAATTTCACGGGACTAACAAAAAATTTTGATATTCGGAGAATTTTGATATATAGAAGTTCAATATATGGAGGTCTGACTGTATTTGAAAATATATCAATATTTGTTGAAATATGCCAATATTAAATATATTGGCATATTTCAGTTTAAAACTAATATATTAATTTAATAAAATATTTCATATTAAATATATGAAGCATTTTTCAAAGAAATGAATTGTAAACTATATTCATATTCATAGTATATCCTTCATTTCTGCAAAACATTCAATATATGTTACAATTGAAATATTATTTTAAATATGCTTTAATTTAAATTCAAAAGTAAGTATTTAATTTACAATTTTTTTCATTTTGTAATTACAAGACTTCTGCTTTTTTAAATCATATGTTTAAGAAAGTGATATAAACTCTAACAACATTAATTGAAATTTAATATTTAACAAAAATATACATTTCATTATAATAATGATCCTTCTGATTTTGATTATTTTCAGCTATTACTTTAACAAAAAGATCTAAAGCAATGTTTTCAATATAAAATATCTTATTGTTGCATAGTAAATTTAAATTCCTGCTATTAATGCACATTTGATCATTTGACTTTGTTAAACATATTTCATTTTGTTGTCTTAACCCATAATCTGATTCATTTATCGCATTTATTGTCAAATATGCTGATTCACATTAACCTGATTTGAAGTGTTTCATAGACTAATATATGACTAGCTCTTGCTGTATTTAATTTAAATCAAAATAAACAGCTCTTTAGGCAAGGCAAAAACTTTTAATCATCTAAAACGTTTTCGGGCTAGATTATGGCCCATATTCAGTACAAACGTTTTTTATTTAACTACTAGAGTTAAATAAAAAACGTTTGTACTGAAGATACACATTTTCTACATTATAGCATTTGTATTAAATATAATCTAAAATAATTTTTGATGCATTTAATAGTTTTGTAGTTAAAATTTTTGTTCTATACATACTTTCTAACAAAATTGCATTTAGATAAAAATGAAATCAGAAATTATTTTTATTTATTGTTGAATTTATATCTAATTACTATTAAAATGCAGTAACAGAATTTCCAAATTAATATTATAGGAATTTTTGGTAGATTTGCATTTAAATTAACATAATATATAAAAATAAGACATACATAAAACTGCTATCTTCAATATAAAATTCAATATTTAAAAAAAAAAACATACGCGCTATTCTGTTCTATTATTCCATGTAAGTTCGGTTTAGCAATGTTCGCTGATGATGACCAAAACATGGTCGAAAACGTTTTGAATTGTAAATAAATAAACGTATTTCTGCTACTTAGTGCTTGATTTATTTTCTATATAATATATAAATATAACAATAATTATTATGTTCATGTTTAATTTATTAAGTAATAGATCTTGGTAGGTAAGTTTTTAATTTATTAATAAAATGTTTTCTATTAGACAAATACAGAGTCAGGAGTTCGTAGTCCAACGAAACTTCCTCACTTTTATACTAGTTCTATGCTTCCTCCACCACCACCAGCTCCTATGGCTCGTCCTGTGGCCATCATTAGGTCAACTGGTAACTATGTTATTAATACTAATATATTTAAAGTATTTTATCAAATATCTCTATTTTTTAATATCACTTAGTTTATTTATTTATTTTTTTCTTAAATAATAGGAAGCACCTCACCTCCAGGTACAGAAACACCTGGCCCTCCTTCAGGTAGAGATTCTAGAAAACAAGTTACAACACCTCCAACTACTACTTCTAGTTAGTCAATTTTCTTATTTAATTTTTGATTTACCCATTATTTTTTCTTTAAGCATATATTTAATTCTATTAATAATTTGAATTTATAATTTATATATAAAGTATTTGCATAACAAAATGCAATTAATATTCAAAAATCAGACTGAATAGTACTAATACTTCTTTCAATTATATTCTGGGAAAGTTATGCGATTATTATAAATGCTAAACATAAGTTTTGTTCATAGAACAAACACAAAAGTTTAAACTTTTGTGTTTGTTCAATGGATTCAATATGAAGCAAGTTGATTTCTACATATTTTGTGCATAAGTTTTGTTATATGAATCCTTAAATAAAAGATATCTTATTATTGTAATAGAAGTTTAAATTATAAGATTAAATAATTTTTATTTTAGCATAGTAAATTCTTCAGAATTAATTTTAATAAAAGAATTATTATTTTTTTGAATCTATTTCTAAAATATTAAAAATTATTGAGGTACAAGATATTAAATAATATGGATTTTATTTATATTATTTGATAGTCTATAATAGAAAATGCTCTATTATAGTCTTCATATATTATTTTAAGACTAAAACATAACAGCAAATTCTCCTGCAAAGAAATATAGCCAATGCTAAATTTATTTTTTTCAAATTAATCCATATAAGTTTAGACATTTACTTTCTATAACAGATCAGATTTATTAGGAATAAATGATATCCATAAATTCAAAATAAATATTAGCATTACACATTAAATCATAAGAATATATAAAAAGTATTAAACTATCATAAAATTATATTAATGATATATTTCTGAAAACTGATATTGTCATCAGTATTGCATCAAAGCCACAAATTTACAAAATTATAGTTTTGAAAAATGATCATTTAAAAATTTAATATTTGCAGAAAAATAGTGTTTTAAATTCTGGTATTAATTCCTATTTTATAAGTATCCTGTGGAGGATTGTTTTCAATTCTTAATGTTAATTTTAATTAATATTAAGGTAGGTACTTAAAAAACAAATTGCTGATTTTTGTATAATAAAATTTGTAGATTTATGGTTTTGGCATTGTGTAAACAATATATGAGCAATGAAATTGCAACAGTTTTCATAGCTATATTTTGATAAAATGTTTATGATTAAAATTTATTTATCTTATTTCAAAGTGAAAATAAAATAAAACTTTATATATAATTACAATAAAAGAGAAGTGATTATAAGAAAATTAGATATATTTTGTTCTAAATCTAGAATTTAAATATTGTATTATCCCAAATAAAATTTGAAAATATGTAGAATAAAAACTTTAATCATATTTTATCACATTGCAATTACAAATTACTATTTATATTATTTGAACAATATAATAAATGTTTTTTAATAACTTTTAACATAGTTATAAAAAATTAAAGTCAAAAATAAAGTAAATGAAAGCACCAGCTGATCATTAGCATTGCAATTCTGTGTTCTGAATAAAGGAAATGTAAACCTGTAGAATTTATCAGAATTTCTTATATAAATTGCAAATTTTTGTACATCTTGATCAGAAATATTAGAGATGGCTTTGCTTACATCTTTACAGTGTTGTAGTGTTACTATAGTTTCAGTGGATAGTCAATATGTTTTATAATAAATTGTATAAAATAATGAAAAAAAATTGTTTTTATTAATATCAATGACATTTTAAAATTGTATTTTATATTATGAAATACAATACATAAATACATTAATAAGATTTTTGATCTCTGAATGTATTATGAAAAATTTATATACTATATTTAAGTGTTTACTTATATAAGAATTTATTGTAGCAATAATAAAAGCAAACAAAAAATCAAAAAGGATTAACTTTAATTTTCCATTATAGCTTAGACATGGATATTCTTTGTGAATTTAAAGAAATTAATGCACAATGTAGAACATAACTTAAAACAAAAAATTTGAAAGAATGAAGAAGAAAATGGATATATTATAATGGACATGTTAAGACAAGTGATAGACTTATAAAGTAAACTGAGGTATACAGATTGCAAGATTTATATGAAAAGATCCATCCTATATAATATTTCATTTGATCATAAATGAAAAGAAATGCCATTGATTCTGCAAAAGCCTGGAATTTCAGATTCTTGATTATAACAACATACTTAAACAAGAAAAAAATGTTAAAGTAATTTATATGAAAGGAACACATGAAACAAGAATTGAGAAAAACAAAAATTCTATTACAAAAAAGAAATCATGATACTTTCCATTAGAGTTTCACAATATGACTTGCATATTAAATAGGACACTATTAGGTTGGTTGGTTGATTGCGTGCGGTTTTATGGCACAAGGACCTTATAGACCAAGCTGCACCAAGTTGATGTGTAAAAGGGGACACTATTAGGATTATAAAAAGAATATTATATGATTGTATAAGCTATATATATGAAACTATAGAAATTTTGAAAAGGAAAGACAGTGAGAAAGTTATGAATAAAGCTTCTCCTGAAAACAAATCTCAGAAACATGGACATAGTTTTTAAAGAAAATTACATCTTATTAGATTAATATAGCAATTTAATTTTAAGATTTTTCACAGTTTATTGATTTTATTCTTTTTCTCTTGTTATGGATATATTATTCTGTGTAATAGACACTTTATAATTTTTTTTAGTTTGTATAATTTAAATAACCCTAATTAGCCAAATTTCCCCTAGCAATTTTTATTTTTGAAATAACTGCCAAGTTGGTAGTTATTTCAAAAATAAAAATCAGTAGGAGAAATTTGGCTAATTAGGGTTATTTGGATCACATAATACTCTAAGTAAATGTTGATTTATGTATAATTTAATTTTTAATTTTAATATTATATTATATTTGAATTTTATCTATATCTTATAATGCTAATTCAGTTTTGTTTGTTGCTGTAACAAAATTAACTTGCAATTCAAACACAGTTCTTTTTTGGAATGATATAATATCTTAAGAAGGTACAGAAATACTGAAAATTGTTTTTGCCTGTATAATAAACATTAGTTCCTGTCCTAGTGCTTTTTCTACTTTTATTTTGCATGCATCTTAAATTGCCTTTTTTTTATTTGAAATGTCTTTTTGCTTGAGAAACAAAAAGAAATTATATAATCAGATTTAGGGTTTATAGAGCATATAAAAACATAATGAAATTTATTTTTTGACTAAAAACTTGCATGAACAATCTAGGTATGCCAACAAATTATAATGTAATAAAACAGTTTTTCTTCCTACTTCTGTGATTGTTTTTTATATTTTCTCTTTTCCAATTGTTTTCCGATGAATATCTAAATACTATAATATTGTTTTGTTAGCAGTTTGACTTGCAGAAATAAGTTCTGATGGAAAACAATTTACAATCAAAGAAAACAATTATTAATCTCTTGACTAAATACTTTTCTATAGATAATAAGATTCCATTCAAAAGACTGCAATTTGATTTTGGGATCATATTTATAAATCTAAATTTCATTTGTTGTTGTTATTTTTGACAAAAATTTTTTATTGAAGATAATAAAGATATTTCAAGAGCTTCAGATGATATTCTAAACTAAGAATTTGCTAAATATATTATAAATTTCATCATAAGTTTATATATGAAATTCACTATTATCTATAATTAAATTGTTATGTTTTCAAATAACTCCAGAAATTCTTGATTTACATCTTATATACAGTATTGATTTTTTTTTTTAATTTAATCTTTCTGCATATTGAAATTGTTTTAAAAAACTAAATGAAAGAAAACTATCTTATTTTGTTATTTTAAAAGAATTGCTTATTAAAACAAATAAGAGAAATGAAGAATAAAAAGTTTGTTTAAAGTAATATATTTATATATCAGTATACATATAATTAATTATATATGATTTCAGCTGGATCCAGTACAAGCAACAATGTAGATACTTCAATTAACAGATCTGTGATGAGTAGTCCATTTACCTCTCTTGGTAGACCTGAGCATAATTTTTCTCATATACATTCACAACCTCCACAGGTGTGTATTGATTTTCAAATTATTGTGTTTGCATTTGTATATGGAAGTAAAGCTTGTTATAATATTTAAATGATTTTTTATTTCCTAGACTTCATTCCATTTTAATCATGATTATTCATAATATATAGTATTTATTGGGAATGAACAAGTACAAGCCATTAATTAAATTTTTATCACACCTTTAGTTTGTACATAAATTATTCTAAATTCAATAATTATCATTGCATTTTTATTTGGAAAGTTATGAGCTGTTATAATTAAATTTAAAATAATATTTTTCTCAAACTGTATATATTTTATGATGCTATTGATGATAAAACACTATTGTGAATTTCAGAAACTACAATTCTTTCAATTAATAGTTTTGGTCATTTTCAGAGAGTTTGGAATAAAAATAATATACTTCAGTTTTTGAATAATAACAATATTATTAAATTAGTAAATATTTTATTGTTTTTCCAAATTCTGAAGAAAAAATTAAATTGTTGATTGGAAGTATTTTGTAGAATTTATAACCATACTTTAGTTTAAAACTGAAATAAATCAGAAAATTCTTTTAGCTGCCAGTTACAATAAGGATATTTACAAAACAAATTGTGTACTATTAATTTTGTTATAAATACTATATGATACAAATGTCAAGGTTAAACTCCTGAAAATAGTAACTTTAATGGAAACACTTAAGTGATATCAAAATTCCCAGTGACCTAATTTAATTAATTTTTCAGGATTTACTAATTTGATCCTGGATCCTCTGATTGGAAAGCCAAAGCATTTGCATCTGATCAATCTGACTGAATGTCTGTAGTTTAATTAATGTATTGTTCATAGACAGTATTGTACTTGAGTTAATTTTCACATAAAATATAGTTACTTTGTTTTCTATAAAGAGGTTTCACCTCATTTTCTCTCTATTATGAAGGGAAATGTTATGCAGGACTTTATTCTGTTTTTCTACCCTAAAATCAAAAAATTTAAAACAGCTTTAACTAAGGTGACATTAAACAAGGACATATTATAATTCTTATAAACTGAAATAATATAATATACTATATTATCCTAAATAAAGACCACATATTTTCTTAAGTAAATTTTATATTTATAAAAAAACAAGATTATGATTTATAATCATATTTTTTTTAAAATTTAACTAATATATATCTATGAGAAAAACCTACAGTTCTTATAGTCTGTAATAGATAGTACTGTTAACTAGTCTATCATTGGATAAAACATAATAAAATCTTAACTTGAAATTATAATCTGAAAAAAATTATATTAATTCTAAAGTATTGAAGAAAACATAGTGACTGATCACGTATATTAAGGATAATAATAGATGAGACAGTTTTTGCTGAGTCATTAGCTAATTTGACCAATATTCTCAATTACACAACACTGCAACTTAGTAAGCATTGTATCAAGATCAATGTGATTTGTGGTTTTTTATAATGCAATATGGCATACTCTATTATATTTCAGCTTAACCTGTAATATAAATCTTGATGATAAATACTATATTCTTCTATTCAATCTATAGGATTAGACCAGGGGTGTCCAACCTTTTTGTTTCCTTGGACCACATTTGAAGAAAAAAATTTTCTCGGGCTGCACATAAAATATACTAATTCCAACGATAGTTGTTAAGCAGTTAATGATAGTTGTTAGGCTTATGACCATATGGTAACACATTGGCGTGTCATGCAGGAGGACTCGGGTCCAGTATTTCCTGAAAAGTTTTTTCGGGATACCAGGTCCTGTCTGGTGATGCCTGTTCTTCAACATCTGGTCCCCCTCCACGTGTGTAGATGCATCCCATGGTTGGAACTGGCCCCATCCCTTAGTAATCTCATTGATTGGAAAGGGGCGTAAACAAAAAAAGATAATTGTTAAACAAAAATTTAGCAAATAATGTACAATATATGATATCAACCATGACAAATAAGAAAAAATGTTGTAACATAATAATCTTTGACTTCTTTTCGTTCAGAAATTTTTTTTAAATCGTTGAGCAGATCAAGAAGTTTTAACCACTGAAATAAAAAATATTTTAGAAAATGGAAATAGAAAATGTAGATAAGTATTTAAATAATAAAAACTTCATTGACTTCACTAAGTACATAAAAATATTAATGCTTTAAAAAAGTTTACAATTTTATGTTGGGCTGCATTCAGTACAGCAGTGGTCTACATTTGACCCACAGGCCATAGGTTGGACAGCCCTGTATTAGACTGAAGCTAAAAATATATTTGCATATGTAATTCACTAAATCAAGAGGAATAACACCATAAAAAGTTTATTTAATGCTTTATTTAATTAAGCACCACTAAATAAGAAAATTTTTTCAGTTATCTCAATATTTCAAGTCCCATTTGATGAATTAAATATCCTGGAACAATAAAAACACTTGAACAATAAGCGGTATATCCATCAATCTATACACTCATTTACCAACAACAAGCTTATTGCTAATAATGACTTAATTCTAGTCATTTACTAGACACATGTACTAGTAAATAAGTAAATTTACTTGTTTGTAGTAAATGAGGTATAGATTGGTAGACAAATTGCTTAGATATCCATGCATACAATATAGTTTAATTAAACTATATTGTATGCATGGATATCTAAGTTGCCAAATTTTATTTGATTTGACTATTCAAATGAAATTTGCCTTATCTTTTATTACTTTAAATGTAAAAATATGCATTTTTTTGTCTTAGAAAAGAAAAAATTATATATTTTTTAAGCAATGTAAATTAACAATAAGACATTTTTGAAAGTATTTTATATTTAGTTAATGCATTAGCTAATAAAATGCTTTTTAAAAAGCAGATATATATATCTATTAATTATCTATCCCTCTTAAATTACTTATAATAAGAATGATTAAGTTTGATGTGCTCTGAAATAGTTACATATTAATTAATTTTCAACTTAATTAATATGTAAAAATACGAATCTTAAAATAATTATAATGAATTTAAACTTCTATTAACATTTGAAATACATTTTTAAACAACAAAAATGAGTACAAAAAGCAGGATAATAGATAAATAAATAACTTTAGATTTTTCTTTTTTAACTTAAAATAAATTTATTGCTCTGGGTCCTCTTCAGCAAATCATTAAAAAGCAATATAAATGTTAGACCATAGTTTAAAAAATGAAGAAATTCAAATAGTAGCCATGGGAACATATTAACTATTAAAAGTTCATACGCATGCCGGAAATTTTAAAATAAATTACACCTATAATATATAAAATTAAATTAAAATATTAAATAATTTTATATGAAATAAATAACTTAAGAGACCAATTGATGCATTATAAATTGTTAGGACTAAATCAGTTCTTCTGTTTTTATCATATTACATTGTTACACCAGGTCCATTCCAAGCTTACTAAATTTGGATCTATGGTGTTTATGATATTATTTTGTACATTTTTATTTTTTAAAATTTCAAAAGCCTCCACAAACTTTCCTCTTGGGCCTTGGGTAATCTTTAATAATAATATATCTCTCCACATTGGCTCATTTTTAATAATAATATATCTCTCCATCAAAGTTCAAAATCCTTTGTGCAAGCACAGTATTCTATTGTCTTTTATCTACATCTACTTTATGTTCCTTAATTCTTGACACAGGAAAGAATGAAGTATATATTGGGTGTACTGCTAGATTGATACAAAAAAGAATTAAAGAACATAAAACTGACATGGAGAAAGACAACAGAATACTGTGCTTGCACAAAGGATAAAGGGGCCATATGGAGAGACAAAATTATTAAAGATGACCCAAGACCCAATAAGAGGAAAGTTGCAGAGGCTTTTGAAATTTTTAAGAATAAAAATGTGGAAAATAATATCAAACACCATAAAGTCAAATTTAATAAGCTCATATTAAATTTTCTAAACGATTATTTTATTAAATTTAAGCTACGGTGCCATCATCTGTTGGATTAATAATTAATTAATTAATTTAGAATTTGGAACTAAGGTGGCGCCATCTAGTGATTAATGATTAAACCATAATTTTTAAATTAATTTTCCTAAATAAAATTTTGCCACCGCACCGGACTCGAACCGGGATCCTTGGGTAAACGCCCCAATGCCTTAACTAACCGGGATCCTTGGGATAGCGCCCCAATGCCTTAACCGATTAGACCATGGTGGTCCTTGGGTAAACGCCCCAATGCCTTAACCGATTAGACCATGGTGACCTATGACAGAATTCCACTTCGGGAAGCTTATATATTGATTACATGGAGACTTACTCTATCGGACATGGCCGAAACTATCACTCCCAGGCGGGCTATCTAAGTTCTTAATAAGCTCAGCATGGGTCTGGTGTAATTATGTAATACAAAAAAACGGAAGAATTGTTTTAGTTCTAACAATTTATAATATGTCAATTGGTCTTACAGGAAATTTTAAAATAAATAACTTATATGTGTATGAACTTTTAATCCTATGGTTACTGTCTGAATTTTTTTTTTTTAAATATGTTCTAAAACTATGTTCTAACGTTATATTGCTTTTTAATGATTTGCTGAAGAGGACCCAGAGAGTCAAAAATGCTTCAATAAATTTATCTTAAGTTAAAAAAGAAAAATCTAAAGTTTTTATTTATCTATTATCCTGCTCTTTGCACTCATTTTCGATGTTTGGATGTAAACTATTATATTTGTTTGATGAAAAATGTTCTAGAAAAATTGTGAATAAATTTTTAATATAATTCAATGTTATATACCAATGTATATTTTTTATCAACAGGATAAATCTTTGATTCTCCAACAAATTGTTTTTCTAGCTAACAAACTGCAGTAATTATTCTGAATTGATTAATGTTTAATATACAGTATTGACAACATTATGAAAAAATAATAAAACTCAAAAGATAATATTATATAGTAAAACTGTATGAAACAGTTATATGAGAAATTGTTCATATAAATTTTATAGATTGATAGAAAAACTTTTTCATCTATCGGAAAAATTTAATGATTCACTCTCCAATAAATATTAAAAATTGTGAATCAATAATTCTGATTTAAATTCATATAAAATAAATCAGGAAAATTCAAAATTAAAAATTATTTACTTTAAACTTTTAAATAGATAGAATGAGAGAAATTACTAACATTCAACAAGATTAGTAGAAGGAAAGTTGAGAAAACCACAAATTAAGAGAAAAACTGCTTTATTTTAGTTTTTTTGCTCAACTTCTTTGATGAAGATGTATTTTGGCTGCTGGGTCAACTTTGGTTAATCCAAATGTTGAGATATTGAGCTTGGAAGAGTGTGAGATTGGAATCAGTCCATTTTGGGAAGATTGATATCTGTTTTTATTTATTCATTATTTTAGTGCAAATTTTTTTGGTGAAATTCAGTACCTATTAAATATAAAGTTTTTAAAAAGGCACTATATTTTGGACAGAATGGGAAAAACTTCATTATTCTATTGTAACTACATAGCAACTGTTTTGTTAATGATCGGTTGAACAAGTTTTATTCTGCAGGTTAAAATAGATTTTAATCTGTAGATTTAGCTTGCTGCATTGCATGAGATCAAATTTCTAAGATTAATTGCTGACTAATTTAACCACCCCATTTTGGGTGCGTTAAATTTATTCTATTGTATAGATCAGGGCTGTCCAATTATAATGAACCTGAGGGCCATAACTGTGTTTACTAGAGATATGGAGGGCCGCAGTTACAAAAAAAGGGGGGGCTTTGATACACGATACGCTATTGTCTCAATAAACAGAACGCAAAAATATAACGCTTTTTCAAAACTAATTTTATTTCCAGATTAACAAACCTTATTACAAAATTATATTCATCAGATTGCATCCAATAAAAACATTAAAAAAAGTTATAAAATATAAACAGTTAAAAATTATAAAAATAGTATGTATGTACCTATTTAATGTAATAAATAAGGGCAGGCAGCAGCATTTAGAAGAGCTGGATTTACATCCATTCCTGTTTAGTTATCCACAGAATATGTAAAAGAAGAATCTGCAAGGCAGGTTCTGAATTGATTCTTAAGTTAATTAACAATTTTCATGTTAGAAAATGCACACAAATAAGTACTACTAAACGTTGATATTACTTTCCGACCAAAATCACAAAAGTTAGGAAAACGTACGTTAAACTAAGCAGTTAAACCATGTGATTTGTTATGAAAAAGTCATTTTCCCACCGCTACTAATATAGCTACTTGATTTTCATTTTCTATATTACGTTTTTTCTCACTCATTTCAAAATGCAACGAACTCATAGTAAAATAAAAATAAAATTAAAACACAATCTCACAACAACGGTCAAACAGTCACTGAAATGTATGTGTTATAAACCAAAAAATAATTATATACATCACACCTATAAATAGAAACCAAAAAATAACTAAAATACGGTCACAATTCAAAACTTTAAACCGGAAATAGTAAAACTAAAATTGACGTGATTGAATGTCTTATAAAAATGTGATGTCATGGATAGCTAAAATTGACGTGTAATTGAGTCTTATAAAAATGTGATGTCACTGATAGCTTGTTGATCATTAAATAATTACTACTAATTAAGAAAAATTAATTAATTGAGTTCATATAATCCAATTTTAAGATTCTTTTTATTAATCTCTCAAAAAAAGTAAAAAATATTAAAAAAGTAATAATATAACACAAAATATGAAAGCCTCGCAGGCCACACAAAATGGCTTGGCAGGCCGCATGCGGCCCGGGGGCCGCCTTTTGGACAGCCCTGGCAGGCCGCATGCGGCCCGGGGGCCGCCTATTGGACAGTCCTGATATAGATTATCCAGCCAAATACTATGGCAAAATGGAGTAGTTCTGAATCCAAAACTGAAAACAATCATGATTTTGATTTATTTGAAATATATTTACCTCAATCCAGAATGAATATTTCTGAAAAAGCTAGATCTATTTACCATTCATGATGACAACTTTCATATAAGATTTAGTTTAAAATCAACAGTTTAATGGTTACTGTCAAAGTTAAGTGAAATATACACTTTATAAATCAGTCCATTATTTTATTTTAAATTAATAAAGTAAATTGTTACTAACACATTAAATATACATACATGTGTGTGTGTGTGATAACCACAAGATATATTTACTTATAAGAGTAAATAATAATAAACCAGAAATACAAACCTATATTTTTAGATCTATATTAGACTTATTATTTCAAACTATTCACTATTATGCTAGTATATGCTTAATCATACATATTTGGTGAATATTTTTATAAATAATAAAATAAAAGTTGAGCTGCAAATATTAAAAACAGTAAATAATTTAATCGGCACCTTCATGTTCAAATGAGTTGCTATGATAACGCAGATGCGCAGTAACTACCTTCATGCTATCTGGCTGATAACAAACTTATGTCTTGTGAAACACTTTGTACTTTAACCTATTCAAAAATCTGAAGATTTAAGTTATTCTACCAACAGATATTCTGCAGATTAAACTGAGAATCGTGCAACCAGCCCTTAGAAATATAACTTGAATAACTAGTCATATAATTAATTGTACTGGAACACTCAAAGTATTCCAAATTTATTCCGGTAAAACCAAATTCTAAAAATCACTTTGGTTCTCAGTGTTTTGCAAACAGCCAGGAGACAAGTTTAAATTTTATAAAAAAATGTTTTAACATGTCTCCTGGCTTTTTGCAAAACACTGAGAACCAAAGTGATTTTTAAAATTTGGCTTTACCGGAACAATTTTATGTTTACGAATAGTTATTTTAAGTTTTTTGAATTTTTGTAATAAATTAACATTTAAATTTTATAAAAAAATGTTTTAATGTTAATTTATTACAAAAATTCAAAAAAACTTAAAATAAACTATACATAAACATACAATTATACTAAACAATTTTTCATATTCAAAATTCACTGCTTTTAAGATGCATTTCAACCTATAATTAGGCCCTCTTCAGTTATATGCAGGAATTTGGTGCAGGAACTTTTTCAAATAAAAATTTAACAATTACCAAAAGGACTTTCTAAAAAACTTGAATATTGCCATTCCTTCACTAAAAATGAACATTACTTATATATCAAATCATTACCATTTATTATAAGTAATGTTATTTTTTTAGTGAAGGAATGGCAATATTCAAGTTTTTTAGTGTGTCTTTTTGGTACGAGGACTATGTACGGAAACGGAAAATATTCAAATTTTATTATAAATCTAAAATAAAAATAGTCTACAAGTCTTTCTTGGTGTTGGGATTTTTTTTTCCGTCAGTGTATATATATATATTATATATTCTTCATTTGAATCAATAACACTCTTCCAACTTTGTAAAAGCTTCAAAAATTCGTGTTTAAACAAGCTGAGACACATTTGAACAAGTACAGTATAAAAACAACATTATTTTTGGGATGATCTAATAAAAAATTACTTATTCAAGATATTAAAATAAAAATAAATCTCTACAATAACTGTTTTGTTTCAGTAAACAAGATGAAGATCCCGATAAAGAGAAGTGCCAACATCTTCAATTCGCAACTGAAGTAATATCTTTAATAGCCATGTTTATAGGATTTTCATTGGCAGTGATTACACCTTGGTTTTTGTTAGCCATTTTTACATTTCCAGGGCCATACAGTCCTTATTTCAAAACTGCAATTTGGATTTGCTGTATATTGTCTTTGATTTTTATCGTTTTTGGTTCGTGTATTGGTAACGTAGTATGGTATTACGATACGACTAAAACTAAATGGCGATTCATTGTTCACTGTGGATCCAAAAAGATGAGACATTATTGGGGTAATAGTTTTTTTAAACATAAAAGAAGAAATGATATAATTGTAGAGTATTTATGAATGACTTTTTGTTGATATTCGACTTTTATTAATTATTTTATGTTTAAATAATAATAATACTGTAAAAAGTTTTAATAAAGAGTTTGTATTCCAGTTCTGTTGTTAATAATAATATTTCTCTTTAATATTAATTTTAATAAATTATGAATGATTGGTTTCAAATTTATAGAAAATAATTATTTATTAATTATAGCTTTATTTTTTGAATAAGTTAATCCTCGACTTAAACCAGTTCATATTTATAACGTGACTAATAAAATTTAATGACATCGCTATAGAATTGACTTGGATTCGATTCCCTGATCCAATGATCTGATGTATCGAAAGTACACTTTTTATGTTTAATTCTTTTAGTTTAATGTTATTTATGTTTATTAAGATAATGCATAGTGTCCAAGTAAACATTATTGGTGAGAAATCCATAAATTTTAGGCATTTCCACTTACAACGCGGGGGGTTTCAAAATTTTTGAAACCAAACTCCTTAATAAGTCGAGGACTATGTACGGAAACGGAAAATATTCAAATTTTATTATAAATCTAAAATAAAAATAGTCAAAAATGTCAATATTGCAAAATATCAGCAACACAAAAAATAAGGGTAGGGATGCAACAGTCGATATTTTAATCCGATACTTCAATATTTTTGTACTCGAGAGAAATTTTGAATAAAGAATTTTATGAATTTCAGATCAAAACGGATATTATTTTTTATTCGAATTTTTTAAATAGAAATATCTTTGAATAAATGCGTTATCACCAAATAATTTTTTCTCATTTGATATTATTATTAATGACAAATAAATGAGAGAGATCCATATTCACATTCGAATTTTTTAAATAGAAATATCTTTGAATAAATGCGTTATCACCAAATAATTTTTTTCTCATTTGATATTGTTATTAATGACAAATAAATGAGAGAGATCCATATTCATGTTTCATTTTCTCGAATTAAACGCAATTTTTTTGCAGCAGAGTTAATCTGTCTAAAGAGTTCTCTCTCTTTGGTGACATTATGAAATTTTTAGGTTTTATTATATAATATATATATTATATAAACAAACCTCAGAAAAAAATCTGAAAAATTTTTTCTAGTCATTGCATTCAATATAAAATTATTTATGTTTCAGTTTATTAGTAAATGGTAATCTATTAAGACTTTTGTAAATAATATATTTTTAATTATTATTACAAAATACACACGCTCCTCTTGTTACGAACATAATTCGTACGTAAGTTTTGTTCGTAACTCAGATACTGTTTTTGTTGGTCTTCGAAAACTATGAAATAACTTTATATACTATGTTTCGTAATATATTTTACAATTATTCCAATTAGAAGTTTTTATTTCATTTATTAGACCAAAAAGTACCGATTATAAAGCGAATTATTTTTCATAATCGCAGCCATCTTGAAATATTACCATAATAGGATAATTATCTGTGTAATTTTACATAGTATTGATTACTGGAGCATTCTGCTATCATATTGTTCAAAATTTTTGAAAAGTGTCTGAAATTTCGTGAAATTTGTAAATGAAGTTTCATGTTCGTAACTAAAACATGTATAAATTTCATTAATCTAAATTAAATTTTTAGTTGAATATTAATATGGATTGCATTTCGTACATAAATCCTACTAGCAGATCCGTGCCCGGCATTGCTCGGGCAATTCATTGCATTGTACTTAAGTTTCTCTTATTAAATTTTTAGTTGAATATTAATATGGATTGCATTTCGTACATAAATCCTACTAGCAAATCCGTGCCCGGCATTGCTCGGGCAATTCATTGCATTGTACGTAAGTTTCTTTATTTCTTAAATTATAACCTTGTAGATGACATTCAAGATTTTCTTCAATATATTCTGAAAATCTTTCCTGTATTTTTTGTCTCTCTTTATTAGAATTCCGTCGATTTGTTCGATCTTCTAATGTTTCATTTTCTCGAATTAAACGCAATTTTTTTGCAGCAGAGTTAATCTGTCTAAAGAGTTATGACATTATGAAATTTATACAACTGTACGATATACGAAAACTTCATATCAAAACAACACGTGAAGTAACATAATCTCGAACGAAGAGCATCAAGAAATACTTGAATTAATCTCAAATACAGATTCTTCTACATAATAAAAACTTACATTAATGAAAATTGTGAAATAATTCGAAAAATGCTGATAGATTAAATAACAAATCAGTAGCCGTATAAATAATTCGAAAATTTTCATAAATTCCATTATTGTAAGTCAGTTTGTTGCGTTGTATGGCAATGACTGTTTTGTATCTTCATCTGTGGATATTGATGCACATGGTAATGATACTAACAATCTTAAGAGGCATTAGGAAATACGTTAGTTATTTCATAAAAATTGATTCAGCCTATCTTGGCCTTATAATTGAGCATGCATGCACAGGTATATAGATTTATATGTATGTAGATTAGATATCTCTAATAGCCATAGATGCAAATAATATGTAGTCACTAAGATTAATCAAAGTTTAACTTAAGAATATTACGGCTAAATAAGGTAATGTAAGCTATAATCAATAGAAAATTGGAGAAAGATTTAAATAAACTTTAAAACCCTTTTAATATGAAATCTGTAAATCAATAATTTAACGAAATAATATACAGCATAGTACTCGATAGCCACCATTAATTTAGAACTCTGTCTCATTGAAGTTATGGGTAACAGTCACATGGACATTATGAGCCAATGAGACTACTCAGTTACCAAAGACACGATCAATCCAATGATATCAGTTAGCTAATATGTCACGTGGTCACTGTAACCCAATGAGATTGCTCAAATAGCGCGGATCTTCCATCTTAGATTTTATTTCAAGTAATTTATGACAATTATAATATGTAAAATCAATTTCTAATAATCAATACCTGTCTTTAAATTTTTCTGCATAAATTCCCTAACAAACTAAAGTTGTTTCATTAAAATCCATTCAACAATTCTTGCGTTATAAGCGCACATACACGCTCAGCATTTCAGATTTATAAAATATTGATATATAGATGTTTAAATATCGTTTGAATATCATGTCCCAAGCAAAAATCGTTCCCCTTTATAACTCACGATTTAAAGGTGTTCGAAGTTATTTTATAAATAAATTCATAAGATAAAGTAGGATAAATTTAGGTTTGCTTACTTTTAGTGAGTAAAACAGAAATTTTGTTCTCTTTTATCTAATGAATGAATTTATTTATATTTAATAGACTAATGCCAAGTATATTATATAATTTTTTCATGTTTGCATTTACACGAATTTAATTATCTTTTACAAAGGATAACTTAATCATATTTAAAAAAGTATTCCAATATGAAAACTGTATAAAAAATATATTTATTGAATTTTACATTCAGAGTTGGCAGAATATTAAACAGATAACAATTTTATGATAATTGTAGCAATTTTTACATTTTAAATAAGGTTTGCTGTTAATTTAGATATTTAGATATTAATTTAGATATATTTTTGATTTAAAAAATTTTACGAAAGGTAGAGTTGATATTTTTCGATATTTAGTATCAACAGATGTGATTAAATAGTCATGAATCGTGATTTCCTTTCCGCTAATTGGTTTAAATATGAACCGATTAAAATTCGTATAATTTTCATCACAAATGTTTATAAGTTTAAATGTCACTGGAGACTTTTAATGAAAAAAACTTTTTTTCTAAAGTGCAGATGTATACGTTTCTTTTAATTAACGTAATAAAGGTCAACAGTCTTTTTGCATGGTCAAGTCGAAATCAATCGTTGATAGATGCATTTCTTCGTGTTTTTATTTAGTTTTTTATAATTTCTTCCTGATTATTTTTAATCCTTATAAAAATTATTTTAATTAGAAATGAAAAAGTAATAAAGCGTATGTATAGTGAATTTAAATTCGCTAATTACAGAAGTGTGACATTCATTAGAAACAATTATAATGCAAATATGTGCATGACAACCATACCAAAACTTTATATGCACTAAACAGAATTGCTATAACATTAAAAAAAAAATTCGTTTGAATTCTCATTCATTCAGAAGTAGTTATAAATTTATAATTAATATTTTTAGCCTACTTTCCTAAAAAAATACAATTTTTAAGATTACCTATCGCTATTATTGTTTACTATTAAAAAGTTTTCAATTAATTACTAGATTTTTAAGAAATCTGATAGTGATTTTGTGCTATTAAAAGTAATTCGTTGGCATCATCATCTAACAAAAGTTTTCAATTAATTACTAGATTTTTAAGAAATCTGATAGTGATTTTGTGCTATTAATAGTTTTAGCTTCAATTATTAATATTTTCAAACAGCAGCCATTCGAACTTTTAAGAGACTTTATTAATATCTTTTGAAGGATTTATTAAAGCCAATCTTTTGTAATATAACTACTAGTGTTCTAAAAAAGCCAACAAACTTCATTAAAACTTCATTTTTAATGAAAGACTTCTAAAACATTTTGAAAAAAGATAGATGATCGAATTAGGTTTCATATTTTAACTAAATTTATATAGGATTCATCCAGTGGCGGCTCGCCCATAAGGACTGCAGGGCTGCAGCCCTCCCACCAAAATGAAACCATTGGCTCGCCCATAAGGGCTGCAGGGCTGCAGCCCTCCCACCAAAATGAAAACATTTTTAAATTATTATAGCTATTACATTATAATACAATTATTTTACAAAAACATATTTTTTCGTTCGTAGTATATTAAAGCTTTTTTCCGTTCGCAGTATATTTATTTTTGAATTGTAGGTACTAGGTACCTCGTAGTATATTTATTTTTGAATTGTAGGTACTAGATACCTTGATAGGTCGCTCTGTTGTGTGTATTGTATGAGTCAGTGCGATTGCGTACTCATCAGGGCTGTAGTCAGTGCAGACCGAGTCACACCGCATAGCCAGTGTATTGGCTGCAGTCAGTGCAGACCGAGTCACACCGCATAGTCAATGTACTGAACAGCAGTATGTGTATTGTATGAGTCAGTGCGATTGCGTACTCATCAGGGCTGCAAAGTGCAGACCGAGTCACACTGCATAGTCAGTGTATTGAGCAGGTGGGGTTTGCAGGTGGGAGTAACCCATGATGTATGTTTTTGTGATATGTATATCGTGGGCTGCAAACATTGCAGTCCACACTACGTATTTTATGGGCTGCAAACATTGCAGTCCACACTACGTATTTTAGTGGGCTGCAAACATTGCAGTCCGCACTACGTATTTTATTATAATTTTCTTCAGCCCTCCCACAGAAATCATCCACGAGCCGCCACTGGATTCATCATTAAAACTGTAAAAATGTCAGAAATGCCAATGTATATTTTTGAAAGAGATGTGAAGAGTCTATGCTTATACTGTACTACTTTATAAAATTTTTAATTAAATAGTGATTTAGGATGAATTACTACAGTATTTTTTAAAATTCTTTGAAAAAATCAGTGCGTAAATGGCACAGTGGTTCTGGAATATGATTATATACATGCAACACATATATTAAAATTCTAGTTATCTAATCGATTACCAAGAATTATAGTTACTTAAAGATTATTCTAATTTCAGAAAATTAATAAGTCAAAAATATCAATCTGATTAAATATCAACATTTTAATAAATCAGATCATTAGAAAGTTACATTTCTTTTAGCTGTAAATACTAGTTTAATTTCACATTTCCTGACGAAGAATAGTTTGTGCATTCTAACATATTTTGAAAAGTAACTTGAAACTGTTTAAAATAATCGAAAATTTCACAAATAATTTAATTGATTTCAAAAGACATTTGTACGATTAAGAGTAGGGCCAGTTCTGCATATTGTTGATTTCTTTTCTATTGTTTGGAATTTCATTAGACCATCAAATGCAGAATATAGAGCTCTTGTCATCTATAAAATAAAAAAACTATTGTTACTTGAGAAATACGATTTTATGTATAATAATTACTTGTCAACGTAATCACCACGATTGGGAATTTCTTGGTAATGTACACGTAGCCATACAGCGAAAAACACAAAGATATCTTCCCAATCTCTTCATGAAATTTAAAATCTATATAGATGCGAAATTTTATATAAATCATAAAATTCGATGATATTATAAAATTATAAAATAAAAAGCTTTACTATCAACTTGAATTTCAAACTGGATTTGCATTCAGCGAATCTTCTAATCTCTTGAAAAGAATTTTGCATCTAAATGAAATTAAATCTTGTTAGAGCATATATTTATCAGCATAATATATAAAACAACTTACCGAAGCAGTTATTGAAGAGAAAATAAAAGCATATATAATGCATCCCATAGTAAACAAAATGGAAAGGATAAAATAGATTAATTTTAACTCATAACTCATATCGATAAAGAATATTTCGTAGTAAAAGAGACAGGTTTCTAGTATAAAGAAAAAATACTAGATTGAATAAAGAAAATTGCAACCTGAATGAAATATTTCAGGAATGCCCATAAATCTGCATGCTGAGTCATTAATTCTTCTAATTCATTTTCAAAATCTCGAATTTCCAAATTTATTAACATCATACTTTTGAATATTCTCGAAAATGACTGCTTCACCACAATAAATATTGATAAAGAAAAGGAATTGAAGTAAGCTATTATTCCACAAATTAATATTATCCAAATATTCTATTCTATACTACAGATAAGTCCTTCATAGGGAATGGTATTTTTTGTGTCGAAAATCGGATAGAAGAAATATATAATGAATATATGAAACAATAAAACTGTAGAAAAAGTATAGCTCAAGAAAAAAATCCAGACTTTGCGAACTCTGATAGACAAATGAAATATATTCAGATTATTGAGATTCCTTAATTTTATGAAAGGACTCAACTTATTTTGTTTGATGAAGGTAAATCCAACAGCAATAGTAAAAACCAACATTACTATTGTTTACGGTATATGAAACAATAAAACTGTAGAAAAAGTATAGCTCAAGAAAAAAATCCAAACTTTGCGAACTCTGAGAGACAAATGAAATATATTCAGATTATTGAGATTCCTCAATTTTATGAAAGGACTCAACTTATTTTGTTTGATGAAAGTAAATCCAACAGCAATAGTAAAAACCAACATTACCGTTGAGAGTTTAGATAAATACATTTGACTTTTAACCAGATTAAATATGCCAGCGCAAGGAATATGCTGGCGAATAGTCGGAATTGATCCGAAAAATATTAGCAGAAAATGTCCCCACAAAAACAATTCGATAAACTGGAAATAATATTTTTTTATGTTTCAACAAGAAAACCATAACGAGTTCGATTTCGACAATTACAAGGATAAAAAATTTCCATACCGATAATTAATGTTGTGGAGTAATATGGTTCAAAAAGACATCTTCCCACAAAAACAATTCGATAAACTGGAAATAATATTTTTTTACGTTTCAACAAGAAAACCATAACGAGTTCGATTTCGACAATTACAAGGAGAAAAAATTTCCATACCGATTATTAATGTTGTGGAGTAATATGGTTCCCACAAAAACAATTCGATAAACTGGAAATAATATTTTTTTACGTTTCAACAAGAAAACCGTAACGAGTTCGATTTCCACAATTACAAGGAGAAAAAATTTCCATACCGATTATTAATGTTGTGGAGTAATATGGTTCAAAAAGACATCATAAACAAATTCCACTATTTGGAAAATTATTCATTACGGCCATAATTGAAAAACTTGACGAATTTAAATCATATATCAATGCAATATTCTGACTTAAACAAATTTAAATATCAAATAAAAATTAAATGATAATAGATTAAAAACATATAAATAGTCAATCTTAAAGCAAACGAGAAAAAGAAGAATCAAACTTGACGAATTTAAATCATATATCAATGCAATATTCTGACTTAAACAAATTTAAATAACAAATAAAAATTAAATGATAATAGATTATAAATATATATATATTCAATCTTAAAGCAAACGAGAAAAAGAAGAATTGAAAAATTTCGGAAAAGAGACAACCAAAATGAAAGTTCGTCCAAGAAATCAGTCTTACAAAAGACAACGAAAGTCTATTAAGCCATAAGTATATATTTACTCTTATTGGAGACTTGCAGGACAATAGAATTAATATTGAATAAAGGTAGTGACGCAATGCTTATCTGGAAGTCATTACTTCAAGGATAACATTGCATCACTGCATCATAAAATGGAAAAGTCTTGAATATTTATAATTACAGTATGTAGTGAATCTAAACGATCATAATTGTTTCTATTATCTGAAGACGGTTGATACTAAAATCGCTCAATCAAAATTGTTTATGATAATTTTATAATGAATAATTTATAATGGTTATTTTCAATTTTAACAATAGAGTTAATATTTTACGTAAGCGAATTCAGTGATCAATATAGTATGTTTCCATATGAACGTTGTAGTTGCATTTAGATTTATTGATTATCGAACAGATCACGGAGATATATGTGCATTCTAAAATATTATATCATACACATGATGTATTGAATATATAGTAATTAAATCACAGCCATACAAATGGGGGATGCACCGAGGTTTCGAATTAGAGATCAATACTGTACTTACTTTGCATCAGGGCCATCAAATAATAATATTTTCGAGTCCCTGATTAAAACAATGAACGTAGTTACACAAGTGCTTGTTGTGATTTCTTTTGTCAGTAGAAGCAGCGGAACTCAGCTGTTTATAGAATTAAGTTATATTTATATAGATTATTAGATAAGTCAATCAATATATAATAGTTCAAAAAGTATATGTTATCACTTGGAATTAACCTTATGACAGTTTAAGAACTAAAGCCCAGCATTGGAGACAACAATAGAGCCATTTTGATTAATAAAATACAAAATTCTGGTTCTTTATGTCTCCTTTCCTATACAAACATACAATTCAAACTTCAAGGGAACTATAATCCAAATGAATCTAATCAACTTGCCAAATTTAACCCTTGAGATACACAACGGAAATTTTAAATTGAAATAAATTTAGATAAACTATACAAATTTGTATAGTTTATCTAAATTTATTTCATTTTTTCTCCTTTCCTATTATTTTGTATTATTTTGGCTCTCTGCCAATCTATCCTCAAGTCATGTTCCACAGTTCTTATCAATAAGGCTGTGTTATTCTTTCTCTTCCTTTCTATTCTTTCCATCTTCTGATGTTCTTTGATCTTTGTGCAAAATTGCATTTGAGTGCCCTATATATACTTCTTCCCTGATAAGACTGTTATTTCTGATAGAAATTTGATAGGCATTCTTATGCTGAGTTAGATGGATAACTTGTCATTTCTTAGCAATTGGAAAATTATTTTTTTGTATGCTATTCTTTATTTTCCTAGCTTTTCTAATATTTGAAAATTCTTTTTAATGGATATACAATACAGAATGTCCATGCAATGCCATACCAAGAACTTGGCAAAGGGACATTTGCCAAGGGTGCGAAAATCTGAAGGGTGCTTGTAATGTGAAGCAAAACTTTCCTATGACGAAAAATACAACAGCAATGCCATACCAAGAACTTGGCAAAGGGACATTTGCCAAGGGTGCGAAAATCTGAAGGTTGCTTGTAATGTGAAGCAAAACTTTCCTATGACGAAAAATACAATATAAACAATACATTTATTAAAGGTTTTGTTCAAAGCTTAGACTTAAAAGACCTGTTTAACAATAAAATCAATAATATAAATTAAAGCTAATTAATTAATTATATATATAGGCATACATATAAGTCAAATTACTTTAACATTACATTGTGCACACCTGTACATAGAACCTTGTAACTCTTCCAAAAATAAAATAAGCTCATAAAACTATGCAATTTTATTTATAACTAAAGTTGGTTTAGTAGTGCGACCTAATGGAATATCTAGAAAAGTACTGTATTTTCGGACATAACGTTATACACTACAAAATTTGTATCTGGTTTCGTGGTGTTGTAATATTCAAATTTCATTATCACTTCCGAAAAATCCTGAAGAAGAGAGAAAAGCAATCGAAATTGGACAGATTCTTTCACGAAAAATAAACATAATAGACTAAAATGCAAGACTATGTATATATATTATTGTTATTACATATAAATAAACGTAGTAAGAAATTATATAATTTTTCATTTGTTTTTTTGAGTCTCCAGAACGAATTAATCAAATTCCCATAAAAACCTATGGTAAATCGATGATCGGTTAACGAACAATTCTAATAACGAACATTGTCTTGGAACGGATTATGTTCGTTAACCGATCACCCACTAATTTGTGGGCAAATAATAAAACGTAAATGCAGAAAGAAACATGAATGTGATATTATATGCATACCATATTAAATTTTTATAAATTTCTCAATTGATCATTTTAAATGCTTTTGAAAAGGGTAAAAAATTTTAATTAAAAAAATTTATAACATATATAATATTATATATGATTTTAAGATATAAGCAAAATAATGCAATTTTTCAGTTTACAAAGAATACTTGCGTTATGCCATTTGGATTTATAACAACATATTTAAAATATGATCATTTTATCCAAATTTAATAACTTTCTAATTTTTCTAAGAATTGTTTCAAAGAATTTTTCAACAAATAAACTTTCTAATTTTTCTAAGAATTGTTTATTAAATATAAACAATTCTTAGAAAAATTAGAAAGTTTATTTTCAGTTACTAACAACTAATATTCAATGCAAGTACAGCAAACTCCCGAATAACTGGAGAAATTACTTTCCCTGAATAATCTGCAACATAAGCAGAAATTCGAAGTTAGGAATCAAATGCATTTAACATACTGTATAAAAAAAATTGTATAAATAAATGTATTAATATTTTCTATTATTTATTGAGGAGAAAAAGTAAAGAAGTTTATCTACAACACTGCAACATTGACCTTCTTATGAATTGCAGTATAGATTATTAAAAAAAAAACAAAACTAGTAATTATTGCCAAATTTAATTGCATATCATCAGCTTTTGAATTTATAAAAATATTTTATTAGTTCCGAATATAAGAAAAAAACCAATTATAAAATGCCGTCATATATTTGAACGCTAAAAAGTTAATTTATCAGACGATGTTTTTTTACCGGAAGTCCGCCATCTTATTAAGTTTCTGTCTAGCACTGTCTAGATTTAGGATGAATTTGCTGAATTATTTATTTTCTACATACAGATATTATAAAATACAATTTTAAATAGTGATTGATATTTATAAAACTGATTTTATTTCTATTTTAAACAAATTACGGTACGAAGAAACAAATATATGTTTTCTGGGACACATTCATAACTCATCGTTCGTATGCAACATAAAATTTCTAGTGATCTTATAATATGTAATTTTATTTTTGATTCATTATTTTTTATGATAAATAAATCATACTTCATCACTATCTACAATGATCAATTACGGAATCAGACACTGATCTGTGATTCTAGCGATTGGTGTTGGCTGGCTGTATTTCCGTTCTGGCTACTGCCGCGAAATTTTCTTTGCGCGTTTTATTTTGCTTTTCTATCATTTAATCACTATTTGAATAAAGTTTCTATGAAAATTCAAAATAAAGGAAAATTTTCTTTAAAATTTCTGTGTCACTCTTTCGGTTATGCTTTTAATAAATATCAAGATAGGAAAATTATGCGATTTTTTTTTCTTAATTTTCTTTCTAAATCTTTATGAGAAAGAAGTAAATATGGTAATTAGGTTGATAATTTATAAAATTAAATATTAAAAAAAGATAAATGACAAAGGTTGTGTGACGTAATTTATGATCAATGACGCAATTATTTCTATTTGATGCTACAATAAAAATAAATATCGTAAGAATTATTGATAATTGTACGCAGAATGGTATTGCAAAATTTGATTTTGCAATATCATTCTTTCCATTCTGCGTACAATTAAAAACTTAATTTAATTGTATAGTACAATTATAAATTGTAATTTGATTTATATTAAAAAAATGGTGTTTTTAATATAAATCATTTTACCATTTTTTAATATAAATCAAATTACAATTTACAATTCAGATGATACAACTATAACAGAGTGTATAACATTTAAAGATTGTAACAATTGAATAAATATAATAAGGTTGAATACAATATTAATAAAGTATTACAATAATAATAATGAGTAAATAATGTAACAATAATAGTAACATATGAATAAATAACAATAAAATATAATTAGTAACAATAATTTTTTTGAATAAAAATGAGAATATAAGAAAAAAGATAAAATAACAATGATTGAAATTAAATAATTTTAAATGGCGGCAAAAGAAATTAAAAGTCTTATCTTCACTTATTGGTGCCAAAAGTTAGGTTATCATCCACTTTCATGTAGGTTTTCATTCTATTTGTTGTTTTGCTATTAGCTCCTTTTGATAAGCTTTGTTTCAATATCAAAATTAATGCTTATTGTAAAATATAAAAATAGTTTATTGACTTTGTTACTGAAAATTTAATAAGTTCTTGTTTAAGCTATGTTGAATTTTGGTACTAAGGCACCAGTTTTGTTTAGATATTTATTTAAAGCTTTTAATATTTCATTGTCATCTATAAATTGGTGTAGATTACAAAGCCAATTATGTCCTTTGAGGTTACTGCTTTTTCTAAATCTGCTCTTGGAGTGTCATAGAGTGGGCAGTGAAATATAAAATATCTAACATCTCAAATGCTTTGTTTGCATGTGCATTGGCCAGTATTCTTAATATTAAATCTTTTAAAATATGCATTAAATTTACCGTGTCCTGTAATTACCCGAGAAATGAAAGCATTAGGAATAAATTATTTGTTATTTAGGAATTTTTTTTATATCTGGTATAAATTCAAAAGCCTGTCTTCCCATATTAGAATTTTTCCATTGTTCTTGCCAGTTGATGATAATTAAATTATTTATGTAATTTTTGATAAAACTTATTAGAATTCTGTTGAATGTTGTTATATTTTCGGAATTGGCTGCTTTTTTGGCTATTAAGTCTGCTTTTTCGTTTCTTTCTATTCCTGTATGTCCTTTTTATCCATTGAAATGTTATATTTTTATCTTTAGGGATGGATAATTGCATTTTGTGTATTTCTTGAACTATATAATATTTACTCTTAGGATTATTTATAATTTGTAAAGCTATTTTACTTTCAACGAAGATTTTATAATTTCCTTTCGTTGTATTAAATTTAATATAAAGTATTATCAGAGGTGGATTTAGGTATGGTCTTTACGGGCTGCAGCTCAGGGCCTCGTTCAATCAAAGAGCCCTTTTCACAGTCAAAAAATAAAAATAAAAGCAATTTAAATTAAAAATTTAAGAAAAAAATTATACAAAATTTTTTCGTATCTAGATAAAGTTTAGATCATTGGTTTGCAACACTATTGGATTTCAGTAAAATATCAATGTTTTAAATAATAGTAAATATGACTGTCGATAGTCGGTAAAATCAAAATATACTTTTGACATTTGTTAATTATGCAAATAATGTAGCAATGTCAGAATGGGAGGGCAAGTTTAGCTCCTCTAAAATGTTAACTTATTCTCATCGTTAGGTTAATTTGGGTTAATTGAGTAGGCCCCAAACAGTGTTGGTCCAGGGTCCCCAAAGATAACGGTCCGCCCCTGAATATTGCTCTTAATAATCCATACAATTCTGCTTGTATACTGTGCAGTATGGATTTAGTTTAAAATATCCTTGATAAAGAGTCGAATTGTATAGTTTGCATACAAATCGATACATGGCAGCAACAGTATTCTCGAGACAGGAAGGTGCAAAGGTGTTTGGGGGCCCAGGATTTAAAAGAATAAATGGGGCCTCTTTATTTATTATTATTGTCTCAATATAAGCAAATACCCAGGTTGAGTATTCTCAATTCAAATTTTCGAAATATGCAGCTTATATTTCACAATAGAAAGCCCTTTGGGATAGAACTATGATCGGGGAGAATCATAATTTTTCTTGAAATAAATAGTGTTATTGCCGAAACTAAAAAACAAAACAAAAAATTTTGTGAAGAAATTAATACTAGTAAAGGTTAAAACACTTTCTAATTTCTATATTTAGAGAAGCTTTTTGTTTATGCTGCGAAAAATGACACAATAGTGCATTCGCAGTCGCAGCGCACTGTTCACGATTTAATAAATAATCAACATTGTCAGTGCAGTACAGTAGAAAATAGTGTACTATTTTCTCCTGTATTGCTTATTTATCTTTAAAATATCAAAAAAGCTGAGACTGAAATTTTTTCACTTCTTTTCAATTCGGCCATATCATTCATTCCAAAATCTGGAAAAATTTCAAATCTGAAACATTCGAGGTCCCAAGTATTTCGGATTAAGAGTATTCAAAAATATTCATTTTATCTTTAATAATATAGTCATTATAATTAAATAGATATACTAAGAAATTTGTATCAAATAAAAAATATATAAAAATCAACAATTAATCTCCTATATTGAGTCTCTGTGCAGTACATCTAGTGCACCCGTATTTGCATCGCTCAGGACCATGCAAAGAGAATTAAAGGACTCTATTTAATTTGAGACAAAGAGCTATTAAATGGAGCATGTATGTACAGCATTGTTTTAATCTCTATAATTATTACAATATTTCAATTTATAAGTAAATATAATTAAATTATATTTAATAAATAAAATCAAATAAAATAATCAGTTGCAATAGATAGATTTACATTAGATTTTGGATTTCTTTAATTAAGGAACTTTATGATATAATACTATCATCAAATGTTAAATTTTCTATTGAAATGGGGATTTAAATGAAATTTATACACACAAATGCTAACATTAGTTTCTAATAACAAATAGGTAATCAAACAGTGGGATATAACCTCATAATAATTTTGTTTTCTTCTTTCAATTTTTTTTTGCTCCAGAAATATACAATACAGTACTTTCATTTTGCAAAATTTTCATTAAATTCCATTAAAATTTTATTATAGTGCATTATTAATTAATGAAAATATTACAAATTAATATTGAACATTCCTAGTGAATGATTTTTGTAAAATCATATTAGTCAGTCAGTCAAGCACAAAACTTCATCAAATATAAATAAGGCTAGGGTATCGGCAGGTGTTAACAGTTTTAGGAAGTGTCGGTGTCGGCAATAACTTTCTCATTGTTCATAATTTATTATTTTTAAATTTAAAAAATATATTAAATAATTATTTTCTTTTTTGATGAATAAATAATTTTTTCAGTAATAAATATTGAATAAAAATGTGTTCTAAAAAATCATTTGTGCGTGTTTACTGTCTGAGGTGTCGGCTCATTTTTCTGCCAACACCCCAGCCCTGAATATAAATGTAGGCTAATCAAATGTTGTGTGAATGAGTTTATAGGATGCTAAATTGTATTTGTGCGCAAATACAATTTAGCATCCTTTATTGTACCACTTTTCGCATTTTATATACAATATATGTCATCCATACAAGTTGATGAAAGATATCTTAAATATATATTAAGTATTAATTTTATTCATTAAATTTTTCAGTAGCTTATTCATTTCTGAAGTTCTTATAGATCGGGATCCCCAATTCGGTAGCCTACATTCAGTGCATCCCGATTTGCATAACCTTGGTTTGCCTATTTAGTAAAATTTTAGGGCTTCTGAGAGTAGTCATCTGGAGGTAACCTCTAACTTTTAAAATAAGAGATGACACAAATTTTCTCGCATAAGTTTTTTATATTTATTTGCATCCTTTTAAATTTCAATATCTATTATATATGTATGAAAAGCTTGTCATTCAATTGTTTTTATGATGTAATTAATTTTATGTTAACTCTCTTGAATGCATGTCTTGCAGTAGACTATATCCATAATCCTGAGGTGTATGTATTGACATTGACTAAAGAAGATACTGAAGTTCTTGTATGCTTGTGTGTATGCCAATATTAGGAACAGTATTTTGATCGAAATAGATAAAACAACCTCTTTCTCCATCTTGAAATAAACTTTTTCTATCGACGTATTTGATTGGTTTATTTTTACAACATTCGTTATTGGCTACTTCGACATGACGTTTTATAAGTTACGGATTCGTTATACGTAAGGCTCTAGATAGGGGGTATACGGTAAGATTCTAGATCAGGGCTGTCCAATTATAATGAGCCCGAGGGCCGCAGCCGTGTTTAGTAGAAATATGGAGGGCCGCAGTTACAAAAAAGGGGGCGGGGCTTTGGTCTTGATACGCTAATGTCTCAACAAACGGAACGCATAAATATAACGCTTTTTGGAAACCAATTTTATTTCCAGATTAACAAACCTTATTACAAAATTATATTTACCAGATTGCATCTAATAAACATATAAACAAAAATAGTATGTATGTATCTATTTAATGTGATAAATGATGGCGGGCAGCAGCATTTACAAGGGCTGGATATTTATATCCATTCCTGTTTAGTTATTTGCAGAATACGTAAAAGAAGAATCTCCAAGGCAGGTTCTGAATCGATTCTTAACAATTTTCATGTTAGAAAATGCACCTTCACACAAATAAGTACTATCAAACGTTGATACTTTCCGACTAAAATCACAAAAGTCAGGAAAACATTCGTTAAACCAAGCAGTTAACATGTGATTTGTTATGAAAAAGTCATTTTCCCACCGCTACTAATATACTTAATTTTCATTTTCTATTTTACGTTTTCTCTAACTCATTTCAAAATGCAACGAGCTCATAGTAAAATAAAAATAAAATTAAATTACAGTAAACAGTAAAATAAAATTAAAACACAATCTCACAACAATGGTTACACAATCACTGAAATGTGTGTTAGAAACCAAAAATAACTAATATACAGTAACAATTTAAACTGAAATAGCTAAAACTAAAATTGACGTAATTGAAAGTCTTATAAAAATGTGATATGTCATTGATAGCTTGTTGATCATTAAATAATTACTAATAATTAAGAAAAATTAATTAATTGAGTTAATATAATTCAATTTTAGGTTTCTTTTTATTATTCTCTCAAAAAAGTAATAAATAAAAGTGAAAAAATATTAAAAAGCAATATTATATTACAAACTGTGAAAGCCTCGCGGGCCGCCTATTGGACAGCCCTGTTCTAGATGAACCATAGCACGCTGCTGATTGGAGCGGTGATCTTTGATACAACGGAATTGTCGATTCGTATTTTATACATCAGTCGGTGGGCGGCGAATCCTCAGTTCCAATCAGCAGCGTGCTATGGTTCAACTAGAATCCTACCGGGTATACTCATCGGCTGCCATTTTTGGTCAATAATTGCTGTATAGACCAGCAATTATTGACCAAAAATAGGGTATTGACCAGGGGTGGCCTTGATTCCCAAAGTTTTGGGAACCCCTGGCCTAGTTTCTTAATTTTACAACAATCAAAATTTTTTTGGCTAAGTCTTAACACTTTGTGTCTTCAGGTGAATAAGTCACATGGTTAATTTCATCATTATTACAGTACAGATAATCTTCAATTTACAAAGCCTCAAATTACATAGTTTCAAAATTATGAATTTGTTTCTTTTGTTATTGTTACACACAGTTTACATAAATTTCTACACATTTCTAAAAGCTTCTATAAATAGAACAAAAGGGAGCACCTGAACATTTCTTTCTCTGCCAATGAAAGTGGAACCTTTCAAAAACTGATTTGTAATTTTACCTCAAAATATGAAGTCTTGAATTAAAAACTAATATGGCAGGACTATTAGTTTTGTTACCTGTTTATTTAGTTTTTCAAAAGAAAATTCTCTAATGTCAAAATAATACCTACTATGCTTATTTTTAATGCATTAGTAAATTGTACAAAAGTCATTTTGCTGCAATTTTCAATAATTTTAGCATTCTGGGTGCCCACTACATCATGATGTATGATGATAGATTTTTAGTTTTAAATTTCAATATCATAATTAGTGATTCACCAGCTTAGCACTGACATATAATACAGGGTGTAAATTATCTCTTTCAAAAAAACTACACTACTACGTAGACTAAATTCAGGCGATTAAAGTGATATAAGACACTTGGGGTCATAAATCGCATGCCTGGGCAGGGCGAAGGAGAAGAGCTGCAATGTCATTGCAGAAAAACTGTGCCATTGACTGTTTATTAATTTAGTTTAACCAGTTCAACAAGGTACACTGTTCTTATGGATCAGTTTGACAACAACAAGTTAGCCAACATATATGTGTGTTTTGGCAAAGCTTGTGGTAATGCACTGGCAGCAAGACGACTGTACCAAGAGCGCTATTCTCGGCGAGAACTGCCTACTTACAAGACTTTCAGCTTAGTTTGAGGTTCAGTTTACGGCGTGGCTTGCGATTTGCGGACCCCAAGTGTCTTATATCATTTTAATCGCCTGAATTTCGTCTACGTTGATCCCAAGTGTCTTATATCACCTTTAATCACCTGAATTCGTCTACTCATCATAGTGTAGTTTTTTTGAAGGAGATAATTTACACCCTGTATATAGTAGAATGGCATTTAGTGATCTCTGAATTAAATAATAAAGATTTTTCAGATTATTATTTTTTTTTTTTTGAATTTGTTCTTGTGTTCAATAAAACCTAAGCAAGAGTCCATTATAATCAAAATTATTAATGGATGTCAAAATATGTTTGGATCAAGATAATTAAAATATGTCCATTATATCCAGAGTTGACTATATATCAATTTTATGCATATCCAGTTACTTTTTAAAAAAATTATTGCCATTTTTGTTTTTGTTTCTTAATTCATGGAAATCACTAAATTGAATGAAGATCTCAGTGCATTATTGTTATAGTAATTTCATAACTATTCTTGAAATATTAAGAAATTTAACAAAGAAAACTGAATATAACAAAATTTTAGTTTAAAAATCCATATTTTCATGCAAATCATTTGTTTGAATTGGGAAATTCCTGACTGTGTTTTATTTTTGTTAATCTTGCAATCATCGTAAAAGTCGTCAAAATACGCTTATTTCATAATTATGATATTGAATATTATAATTAAATAGAAAATTTTAATTTGATGATATAATTATAATAAAAATTGAATTAAATTTTTTTATAGAGTCTAGACGACTATCAGTCTGGTACAGTTGACAGTAGTTGCAGTGGGCCTATGACAGCAGACAGTTTAGAACAACAGAAAATAGTAATGTGGCAACATTTTGCTGTACTTCTTACTCCATCTATTCAAAGGGTTGTGGAATTTGCAAAGCGTGTACCTGGATTTCTTGATCTGACACAAGATGATCAACTAATTCTAATCAAATTGGGATTTTTTGAAATCTGGTTGGTTCATATATCACGAATGATCAGTAGCATTGATAATACTGTTACATTCAGTGATGGAAGCTTCATAACACGTCAACAAATGGAACTTATGTTTGATGTAAGTTTAATTTATTTATAACAAATTGTTAATTTAATCAGTATTATAACTTTTGCATTTTAAAGAATATAAAAAATTTAAAATTTTTTTTGGATATTGCTAAATATAATAGTTTTAATAATAATAATAATAATAAACTCACTATTCAGTTTAATTATTCTCTGGATACAATGAATGAATATATCATTATTAATACTAATTAATATTTTAAAATCAAAATTATTTTTTAAATGTGCATGGTATTTAGTTAATCTTAATTATACTTTTCTAAAGATTAAGAATAGAACTACTACTTTTTCATAGATTCTATGAAAAATTCTGTTATGATCTGTAATGCCATATTCTTTAATCTTGCATTTTAATTCTGCAGACTGTTTATTATTTGTTTCATTATTTAGTCAAAATTTAATCGTTTCCGCTCCACTATCAAGTATATACCAGCAAATTGATTGTGCTAAACTTACTTTTTAACATCTCTCAAAAATTTAGGAATCTTTATTCGAGTGCTACTACCGAGTACCAGAATTCACCTTGAATCTTCATAATACTGCTCTTTGCTGCTTTAATAATGTTTGACAATGTACACAGATGCCCTCTGTCTGATTTTTATTCTTCTTACTGCTTGAATAGCCCAATCGCCGGTACATGCGACAGCATCTTTTTTTGTGATATCTCACAATCCGTAAGTGATATTAAAAAACTTTCAAAACAAAAGTTGTTTGTTTTTCACGGTTCTATCCAATTATGCCAAAATCAGCATTGGTTTCCATTGGAGATTTCATAGTTGACCCCTTGTGCCCCTACTTCCGATGGGCCCACGAAATTTTTATCATGCACATTCGATTCTTCAGGTATACTTTAGTAATCAAAATTTTTTCCCCTACTTCCTATCTCATCACGTTTCCGAGAAAAAAATGTGGTACGGGTGCTAGAAAACACCCGGTATATGTTTCTTAAGTTATTTAAGATTTTTCTAAAAATTTCAGTCCAATTGGGCCAAATAAAGGGTGTAAGGAGTCATTTCATGGCAATACTGTTCTGCAAAAAACTAAGTCACATAATTCAAGGATCTCGGCTGGTTCTGAATCATCTAGTTTTTCTAATTTGAACTAGTAATGGAGAAGGGTTATTGATTCAATTTTAATGGATGATAAGTTTCTCCTCAACTCTTCTGTCCCACCACTGGCAAAAATAATCTACAAAATATGATTTCATTAATGATTTTGTTGATTAATGAAAATTATTATTATTAACTTGCATAATTTTCTTCTGTAATCATATTAATTTCAAGGAACTAATTACATTTTTATTATATTTAATTTACATTTATTTAAATATTTCATTCTGATTTTAATGTAAAACACTTTTTTCAATGTATCAAATATAAATGGTGATTTTTTCATTTTGGATGTATCAAATTTAAAACAACTATGATAACAATCAAATGTAATCTTATTTGTACAATTGTTATCCTTACTAAATGATTTATTCTCCAATAAATCAAACTGGCTATACAAAATAAACTAATTCTCTCATTCACATTGGAAAATGTCATATTGTTATAATTTTTTTCTTTTACTGCATTCATTGGTAATTCTGACCTATAGATCATTAATTTTTAACCTCTTTCATTTAAAATTACCAGTGAAATTGGTTCAAGCATTTGAAAAAGTTTATTCAATTAATTTGGAATTTAAGTAGTGAAATAGTAAAGAATGGAAAAAGTTTATTTTGTTCAAAGAGGCATGTCCATTCTGCCAATTTTTTTAAATATACTTTTTACTAGATTTTTCCTAATTTACAATCAAAATTAATTTGAAAATATATTTTTAAATTATTTATTTGAAGATAAATAGTAATTTTATAGTTTACTAAATTTTCCTAATCATATATGTTTTTGGATTGTTGAGTTTTCACAATTCTTAGAGCACAGTAATCACCTCCCAATCAATAATACTTCATATTTACTATAGTTATTTATATTTTGACTTGACTCATATTTTTATTTTTATTCCATTAAATGAAATAGTTGTGTACTGTAATATATCTTCTAATCATAGTATAATAGTTTGATACTGAAGTTGTTCCTGTTAGCACACATCTCTGATCAGCAGAGGGCACTATGAGATGACAAGTCATGTGGGCGGGAGATTCAAGAGTTCCTTTTTCTTTCTTCTGTTTCCTGCTCTCATCTAGTATGGACATGCTATTTAATCTGTACCATATTTTGTCAGTTAAGCCTACTTTGTATTGATTTCCCAGAAAAAAGGGTGGTACGGGTGTTAGAAAACACCCTGTATATGTAATTTTTTGTTCCTCAACCGAAAAAAGATTGAGAACCACTGATCTAATGAATGAATTTGTTTCTATTTACCAAACTAATATCGTATATTACATAATTTTTTCATGTTTTCATTTACAAGAATTTGTTTTTTTGACAAAAAACTGAATCATATTTAAATGTAACGAATATAAAAACTGTATAAACACTATAGAAACTATACAGTATATTATAGAGTGAAATTACTTTAAATGTTATTTTATTTATAAAATGTTTTATTAAATTCAGATCCATTAAATGGAAACCCGGTGAGAGCATTCTGTTAATTACCAATTTGTATGGCTGCGGTTCTAAGTATTGTATATTCTAAACATATGTATTATATAATATTTTAGAATACACGTGTATCTCCATGATGTGTTCGATATATCAATAAATTTAAATGCAAATACAACGTTCGTATGGAAACATATTGATCACTGAATTCGCTTACGTAAACTATTATCTTTGTTTTTAAAATTGAAAAATAACCATTGATAATAACAAATAACCAAGATTGTTTATAGTAATTTTATAATGCATAATTAATAATGTAGTATGCATTATAAAATTGCTATTGATATAAACAATCTTTTAGTGAGCATTATTTAATCTCAACCGTCTTCAGATGATAGAAACAGTTATGATTGTTTATATTCATTATATACTGTAATTATAAATATTCCAGACTTTTCCATTTATGACGTAGTCACGCAATGCCAACCTTGGATTGAAGACTTCAAGGTTAGTGTTATTTATTACTATATTATTTCTATCATTCTGTAAGCTTCCAATAAGAATAAATATGCTGTTATGATATACTATCACTTTAGTTGTTTTTGAAATTTCATTTCAATTCTCTCTTTTCCGTAAATTTTTCGATTCTTCTTTTTCTGACGTGAAATATTTAAACGGACTTTTCCCGTTTGTTTTATGATTGTACTATATAGGCCCTATATATTTTTAAACTGTTATCATTTAATTTTTACTTGATATTTAAATTTGTTAAAGTTAAAATATTGCATTGATAAGATTTAAATTCGAGTTTTTCAATTATGGCCGAAATGAATAATTCTCCAAATGGTGGATTTTGTTTAAGATGTCTTTTTGAACCATATTACTCCACAATGTTGATATTCGGTGTGGATGCTTTTTCTCCTTGTAATTGTAGAAATCGAATTCGTTATGGCTTTCTTGTTGAAAACGTGAAAAATTATTATTTCCAGTTTATCGAATTGTTTTTGTGGGGACATTTTCTGCTAATATTTTTCGGATCAATTCCGACTATTGGCCAGTATATTCCTTGCGCTGGCATATTTACTCTGCTTGAAAATCAAATGAGTTTCATTAAACTCTCAGTTGTAATTTGAGTGTTTATCTATGCAGTTGGATTCACCTTTGTCAGACAATATAAATTGAGTTCTTTCATAAAATTGAGGAATCTCAATAGCCTAGATAGATTTGATTTGTCTATCAGATTTCGTACAGTCTGGATTTTTTTCTTGACCTGGAGTTTTTTTGGAATTTTCTGTTTTCAAATATTGTTTATGTTTCTTTTCTCTTCTACTTTCGAGACAAACTACTTTCATCTGTAGTATAGAATGTAATATTTGGATAATATTAATTTGTGGCATGACAGCTTACTTCTGTTTCTTACTTTTATCATTATTTGCTGTGGCGAAACAAGCATTTTCGTGAATATCGGAAAGCATAATGCGAATAAATTTGAAAATCCGAGATGTTGAAAATGAGTTAGAAGCATTAATGATTCAGCATGCAGATTTGTGGGCATACCTGAAAATATTTAATTTACGTTTCAGCTTTATACTTTCAATCTTATACTTGTATCTCACACTAGAAACATGTCTCTATTACTACGTACTATTGTTTGTCGATATGAGTTATGAGTTAAAATTAATCTATTCTATTCTTTCCATTGCTAGTACTATGGGGTGCATTATATATAGTTTCCTTTTCTCTTCAATAACTGCTGCGGTAAGTTGTTTTATATTTTATACTGATACATATATACACTAACCGAATTTAATTTCCGTTTAGATGCAAAATTCTTTTCAAGAGATCAAAATATTTGCTGAATGCAAATTTAGTTTGAAATTCAAGTTGAAAGTAAAGCCTTTTATTTTATAATTTTGTAATATCATCGAATTTTATGATTTATATAAGATTTTATGCCAATATAGATTTTAAATTTCATGAAGAGATTCGGGAAGATACCTTTGTGTTTTACGCTTTATGACTGTGTGTACATTAACAAGAAATTTCCAGTCGTGATGATTACGTTGATAATTAATTACTTTACATAAAATCGTCTTATACCCCTGTTACAGACTAGACCGCTTAAAATACTTTAAGGTCGAATTTAATGGAATAATGCTTTCCAGACACGAATATTAAAATATGTTAAGAGTTAAAGTACTTTAAGTTAACGGATGTCCCTTACCTTAAGAGGCATAAAGTATTGATACTTTAGCGAGTCAATAGCTAAGATGGCGGTGCGCAGACTAAGAAAAATTTTCGGTTCAAGACTTTTAGGTTCTGCGCATTTAATGCTATGAATAATAAACAGCTCTTATTTTGTTAATTTATACTATGTCAGTTCAATATTACTCGGTTTCCTCACTTTTGTGGTTCTTTATTCCAACTGACACCAGATTGGGTCGCACTGAGTTTGCATGATATAATATATTGATTATAAATAATAAATTTTTGTGATATAATAATAATTACTGTTTTCAATTTCTTTAACAAATAAATATTGCAGGGATTTCTTATGTCTTCAACATCTGCTTTCCATAATTCGATGTTTGTTTATGAAAACATAATAGGCAAACTTTAACATATTGATATTAAAAAAGACGAAAAAATTAAATCTTATTTATAATTATATTTTAATAAAAAACAGGAATTTGTTTAATAAAAGACAAGATTTTCATATACTTTTCGAAGTAATTAAAATTTTAATTTTATTTTCAAAATTGAATTTAGACCCTAGAGTAATCATTTCTCCAAAAAATTTTTTTAAGAAATCCCATGAGAGTATGAAACATATTCCAAATCTTAGAAAGATATCATATTTCCCGAATTTTCACAAACTTCAGAATTCAAATATATAATACTGTATTTACAAAATAGCTAATTAAAAGATGATATTTATATTTTTCTTATAAATAGTACAAATTCTTTAAGATTTCATTACAATAGGCTTATTCTAATTTGATTAAATATATATTTATTTTATGAATTATTTCTATATTTAAAACTATATAATACGGTAATTTTTTTGCAAAGATGTTATGCAAAAAAATTTATTATTTTTAAAAAATTTTTTATATGATTATTATAGATTGTTAACCATATGCATTTATATAATGGGAATCATTTTTAATTTTCAATAGAAAAAATAATGAGTTATAATATCGGTTAGAATAATAATGCAAATATAAACTACCGCAATGTATGTATTAAAAAAATCCAATTAAAATGTACAAATTTGTTCGCTAGTGTTTAAAAGATCTTATCTCGTATTTGAATTGTAAAGAATATATACACAGAACATATATATAGAACTATAACAAAAGAAAACTGTCAGCTAGCTTAATTACATATTGACTAAATCTCACCAAATGTATGAAAGAAGTCCATTACAATAGACTCAATAGAAAACTTATTCTAGTTCTATTAAGGTGTGCTGAACTCTATGGTGTTAAATATAGTAACATTATACGCTTTATAATACGATAAAATAAATATATTCACACGAATAAATATTATAAGGATTGCAGATATTAGATAAATATCTTTATCTATTTAGATAACAAATACTGGATTTATGATGTTTAAGATTAATACATTTATCTGCTTTTAATTTGAAATATTATATTTAATGAAAACGACAGTTATATTTTATAATCGATTTAGACAAGTTTTTCATTATCTCTTCCTAAAAATATTTTTAGAAAGAGAGAAAAAAATTTCGAAATTTTTGCATTCCCAGGTATTAAATCTCTTATTTCTTAGTTTCCAAGGTCAATTATATAAAAGGTTAGAGAGAGTGTGTAGAAAATGCTAAAATTCTCTAGAATGTTTGCTAACCAGTAACAAACGATGCTTCCCAGAGACAAATCGATCTATTGGATAGAAAACCGGATGACGCCATTCCCGGGATTTCTAACGTCATACGTTTGAGTCAAATGTTAGATTATTTATTTTTCACCTTGTTAGTTACTCGAATACTTGGCAAGTAAATAGAATTGTAATTTTAAAAGAAAATAAACTGTTTCGATAAATATTAATTCGATTAACGATGAAAATTTTATATATATAGATTTAGTAGATCTTTGTGATCTATATGCGAAATCGCTTCAATTTAATTATTTAACAGGTTTCACTAAATTTAAACATGATAATTATTGCTTTTTTATGTCCTAAAATCATATTTATTAAATAAATAAAATTTTCTAATTTAATTAAATAAGTTAGGATAAAATAGATGAAAAATTAAAATTTAAT
>AYEL01050472.1:0-119596 GCA_000484575.1 Olivierus martensii | reverse complement strand
CAAATATTTTATTTAATTTTATAAAATTAATAACTAATTATTTTAAATTATTATATTTGAAATAACAGACAGAAATATCTGGCATAAAATTAATATCAATATTTATATTTTAGATATGTTTCTATAGAATGTAGACTATAGTGGTGTACATGTTTTGAAACGGATATATCAAATTATAAGCAAATATATTTGAAATAAAACTGTAACAAAAAATGTTGATAAAATAATTTAAAATAATGTAAATTTTAATTTATATATCTCAACAACAGAAAAACTATTAAGTGAAAATTAATTTAATTTAATTCTTCGAGTATTAAAATTGAATTACTTTATTTTCTTTAATTTTACATATTTATACGTAAGAGTAATGAAATAAAATTCAAATATAAAGATATTTTGAGAGATAAAAATATTTTCTCTCTTCAAATATAACATGCATTAATTCTTTATAAACGGTTTATATTTGTCCATAAGCGATATTACGTTTATGAAATTTTTAAAGATAATTCCCGAATGATTTTTAGTAGCATTCAATCGCTAACATTTTTCGATGATTATAAGATATTTTCGACAATTATATGACGAGGATTAAACTCTCTGCACTATCCATTTTCTCAGACCAAATCCCATTAAACTTTGTCTAAAGTTACTTTTGTAGCATGTATCCAGTCGTGTTCGGATCACTAATAACGTAACAAATAGCATCATTTTATGATGTCATTGACATCATGTGTTGCGATTTCTTTATCAGATAATAAATTAAGCTAGCCATTTCAGTTTATTCGAAATATTTAGAGGAAATGGTTATATTTCTCATCAAAATCAAATAAATAGCTTTGAAAATAGAATATTGGTCGTTTTAGGCAAGAATAATTCCTCTAAGATATTTCAACTTGTTAATATAGTTTATTCTGTATATGTTCTTTAGTCTTTGAAAAAAAATTCAAATAAATCAAAAATCTGCACATACCAATTTTTATTTTCTTCGTTATATGAATAAATCATCTGGGTTAAATTACTTGAAATCAAACTCATGATTGAACAAACCTTGATATAGCAAGATTTATGGAGAAATACTTTAAAATTCAGTTTAAGAAAATATACTTTATGCAGATCATCAAACATTAACGCATTAAAATAGACCACTCTTTTAAATTTATAAAATAATTTTAAAATTTATTAATTAAATATAAAGAGAAAATTAAATTTTACTAAACCAGCCAAAAAAATTAAATTGATACAAACATAATAAATGAGATAAGTTTACGTTTGTAAAAGAAGTTAAAATCCCCCAAACTGAATAAATTTTATATCCTATTTTCTTTAAGAAAATTAAATTGTTTTTTCCATATCCTGAAGTTAATAAGTTAAAGTCTATTCCGAACATAAACAGTTTGGATGGAAATTAATAGCTTAATAATATATTTCATGTTTTCTTTACAATTTTTGTTGAACTACTACTTTGCATCTAATAAAAATATAAAGGCTTTTGAATTAATATCGCATTTTTAATAAATAAATTCTGTAAAATGAATATTTAAAGAGAACTATTTTACTTGTTTCTAATCTGATAAAATATAACGGCATTTCAAATTAGGGTCACATCAAATAAAATAATGGTATGCACTCTTATGACGTAGAAGGTCTCTAGTCAATTTGGTTGCACTTATCACAAATTAGATTAATGTACCCTAATCCAGGTTCATTTGCATTATTGAACAATGTTTTGTTTCAACATAAAAGAAAAATTTAAAGAATGAACTAAAATATATAAGTGGTCTTTAAACTATACAAAATGGAAGGGATTTTTTTTCTTATGTTTGTCTTTAGTTTGAATTTTTAACCACTGAAAATTGTTACGTGCTTGCATCATTCAATTATGTATGACCAGGAAATAAATTTTTACTCGTTTTAACACGGCCTTTATATATATATCTAGAATAATTAGTTACAGATATTTTTAGAAATAAGATGCATTTTCATCATGTATATTTTAACCTAATTATTTTATATGTGCAATCGTAAAAATAGCTGTTTTTTAATATTAATTTTAATAATTGCTTCTTTCATATGAGAAAAACTTTCTATTTTGAATTATATTTATGAATTACGAATACAAATAAAGCATGTAAATTTTGCAAGAGGAAAAAAGATTAACAATCAACTAAATCTCAAATATTAAAAAAATGAGAGATAATCCAAAAACTCCAGGATAGATATATGACATTTCGTGAATAGTAAAAGAACTACGAATTTATCTACTTTTTCCATTAAAAAAAGTAAAACTTTACCGAGTGTACTAAAATATTGGTTAGGAAATTTTGGAAAATGGAGTTGATTTTGGCATCTGAGTGCCTCATATAGTGTAGTTTAAGTTCAAATCATTATTTATGATATAGGTCTATACAGCTTTCTAAAAGAAAAAATTTCATTCTTTGAAAAGAATGATAAAAGATTGATGAATAAATCCTAAGATTAGTTAAAAAAATAATAAATATTCTGTTATTATATTTCGATGAAAAATTTAATTGGAATATTGAATATCAAAAAATCTCATTGAATTTCTAATATTTCAAGGGAATTACTTCTTAAAATATATCTGGCCAGAGTAGTCAGATCTTATTTTGAGCCCGTATATATTACCTAAAAAATTGTTTCATATTTTCAAAAACAATTAAAATTATAGATCGCTATACATACTTTTATAAAAATTTCATACCTCATTTATCGATGATAAAATTAATTGGTTTGAATTATTCCATTTTAAAACATCAAATAATTTATGTATGAACAACGTTTATATATGTATATTTTATTTAAATCAAAGTTATTGAATAATCCATAGAAAGGGTGAAAGGAAACACAAATATAGAATAAATTACATAATGAAAAATATAAAAACCTTCAAATATGCAAAAATATTATACCAAATTAGAAGAATGTATCTGCAATCACTCAATAAATAAAATTTATTGTCGAAATTAATAAGTTTGCCCTATATACAATATTTATGTTACTATACTTAATAAAATTTTCACGATAAATCTAACTTAATCAAAATTTTACAAGTTATTTCAGGATTCTTTTAAATATTTTTACCTGTACATATATTATTTAATACATAATATTTGTGTGTATGTAATATGAAAAATATATATTATGTCAACAACATCTAAACTTATCTATTATATATCACCAATCACCATAATATCTAAATTATATATAAAAATCAGAATTGTTTAAGATCTTAGGACATTTAAATATAGACCTAAAACTCTTGCTACATCATAATAAACATGAATATTTTAATTATTTATTATTAAAAATATCCATAATATTATTGTTGTAATTATATTTAAATTAAATAACTATTCTTCATTTAGACTGTGATCACTTGGAATACTAAAATTGTTCATGTTTTAATAGTTGATTATCTCATTAGCATGATCTAAGTTTTATTGTGAATTTTTGATCAAACAATATTGATATACGTGCATAAATCGAATATTAATTTATTATTTTTATTAGTGTTATCTTTGGGAAATCAATTCAATTTTTCATATGTCAGTAAATTTCGTTATTGTTATCTTTATTTAATAATACGGAACTTTTTATTATTTTCAGCTGCATAGGTCATATACTGCATATATGAAAACAATTCAGTTTCAGTTTTATTATGATTAAATGTCAGTTTTAATGTTATCAATCATAGAGTCGCGAATCATCATATTGATTTATTATCAATGACTTATTAGATTAGTCATAATCTATTATTAAATTTAGTAAAATTTTATTGAAATATTTGAAAAAAATCGATTAAATTAGTTACAATTTTAAATATCCTAAAAACTAAAATTATTTCAATACTGTTATTAATACGATTATCAATTAAAGATACTAAAACTAAACATTATTTTTAATTAAAAATAACAGTTTTTGTTTAACGAAATTTTCCAGTTAAAAATAAATTCGGATGATCATTTTTCTGCGATAAGAGATTTTGCAATTAATTAGTTATCTTCTTTAAACATGGAATATCTTAATTACTGCATATAATTTTCACTAATGAATATTTACTGTTATTGCTCTGTTTAAAGAATGAAAAATATTTTTATCTATCTGTCTTATAAATAAAAAATATAGACTATATAAAAACTGTTTTATTTAAATTTATTTGTAAAGCAATTTTTGAAGCACTTATAATACCACTTATATTAATACTATTCAGTATAAAGTATTTGAATTTTAAAGTTTGGATTTAAGAATGAATATAAAAATGTATGTATTCCATATTATATGGAACCAAAACAAATCTGTTGAATTTCCAATTCATATATTATAATATGCTAGGCTCTATTTATTATATTGTATATATATATAAGAAATATAGTAATGTACAAAACTTGATGTAAGTTCTATATATCTTATATAAACTGACAAAACATATTTTTCCAGACTATAAAAAAAAAATACTTAAAATTTTTAAGTTATTTTAGATATACTAAATTAATTAATTATAAAACAAAATAAGTTTAGAAGCGAGTTAAATATAAATCAAGGAAATCAGAAGGCATTTCTCATTTGTAAATAAGCAATGCATATTCTAGGAAATGCTATTATATAACATTAACAATAGATTTCCGAGACGGCAACTAAAGGTAAACAACAATTGAATGAAGCTACCAACAGTTTCAATATTATCCACGAAAGAAGATCAAATGTTATTAAAAGGCCAAGAACTAAAAATATTCATTTACATATTTGATTGAGTTTTCTTCTGAAAGGAATTTTTCAAAATTAGTTAAGATAGATTTTGATTTAAGAAATTAAATTAATTAACAAATAAAGTTATCAAACCAACTTTCGAATGAAGATTAAGAACAGCTTTAAAGTTAATATAATGAAAACAATCTAACAGTTATGTATTATTCTTGCATTCAATGACAATGTAAAAAAAATATTGCTGAATTTCCTCTGATAACTTTAAACATTTGATTATTTAACCTATAGGTAAATATATATTATATGTATTTTTAATTTAGACTTTCTGTAATAATTTTAAATATAACAATTGAGAAATTATTTGGAATGTTTGGGAAAACCTATTGAATAATTTCTTCTAATGATGTATATAATAAAATCCCTATCAGAAGTAATTATTTATATGCAATAGTTCAAATAAATGCAATCTATTGATAAATATTTTATATAAATGTTATTGTACCAGTAACAGCTTAAGATAACCGTTTATTTTCTCTTATTTCCCTCAATATAAAGTTTTATCTGAATGTAACAATTCTTTTCACTATCAGTACAGTGGCCAAAGGGAGTTGGAAATTCATCAAAGGTTTCATGGATTGTATAATTAATTCTCACATTGCGTAATGATCGATATTATGCAATTTTTGTAAGTCAATAAAAATTAGCAAAATAAACGAAATTATGTAGCAAATATTTGCGATTCAATTAATCATAAAATTGCATAAAATGCATAAATAATATAGTTGCTTTATTTAAATGTCTATCGCTCATGTAAAGAAATTCAAACGAATATTCGTTTCGAATCGTCTCAAAGTAAATAATTAAAAGAATTAATTAACATGACGATTAAATTTATTGGTGAGTGAACACTGTGAACAGAAAATGATTTTATGATAGAACAATTAACAGTCTTGATGGAATAGTCTCTTTGTTATTGAAAGAAAGTGTATATATTATTCAGCAATTTAAAGACAGGTGCACCAAAATCTTTTCAATTTAAGAACTAAATATTTAATTTTCTTTACAATGCAGCTAATGGTGACAGAATGAAGAATTTTATACAAAATTCCTTATCGAATAATTTTTTAAATAAATTTATGACAAAGGAATGCAGTTACTTCTTCCATGTGACATGACGTCACAATGCAGTTAGACTTTATTACCTCTCTTGTTGTAAATGATGTACAAGAGTATGTTAATTGTTCATTCACAACACTTGGCACTCGACTGCATTGTTTAGTAGAGACTGGTTATTGTAATTTTTTTAACTTGTCAAATCTACTTTAAAACAAATACAGTAATGTTTTTCATATGTTACTAATCGTAGTATTAATTTTTTAAATGTAAAAATTTTTGGTGTGATTACAAGATAGTTATTTTTAATAAAATTACTAAATGATAAAACGTCCAGCATCCAACATGGTAACTCCATTTTGTTGTAAATCGGTTGAACTTTGACCTTTGATCACACTTCAATGTGACCCGTTCGTCCATTTTACTACGTCTTTATTTACATTTAAACAGAAATTTGAGTAGATAATGTATAATAAATTAATAAGTATTAAATTACGTGCAGATAAATATAACCGTAGATAAGTTTATACAATAACAATTTATTATGCTTATCATTATTATTATTTATTGCATAGGTTGATTATTGTGTTAATATCATCATTAAGTTAATTAATTATGCCCGATATTAATTTTAATTAAGTAAATTGAATGCTTAAGAAATTTTCTTTTAAAAAATAGCAATTGGTAGATAATAAATATTTTATTCTATTAGTGTTATTGTAGGGTGTTTCACCATCAGTTGTCGACATAGGAAAGAACTGACGTATATATTCCACGTGTAAAGATACGAGAAGGTTGGATCGATAATATATATTGTGCGCAAGTCTGGCCAGCAAGCAGTTCTCAGACTGTGACCAACAGCTCCATGGCGAACCAACTGGTATTTGGTTCAACTATATCGTCCTTATTTCTCTACACCTCAAACATAGGTAAGTTAAGTTTTGGTGGCTAAATATAAAATGCATTAATCTTCTAAATAACATGTTTAAAATACTTATATCCTTATACGACACGAATTTTATCGATAAAAATCACTGCACGTACCTCTTCTGTGCAGTATTGCTGGCGAGGTTACGCATCCTTCGAAAATAAAATAAAATGGATTATGGTGATTCGGTTAGTCCTATTCTGTACAGACGCATCCATTTCCCATCATGCATCAGTGCTATATGTGTGTGCAGGAGTGTGTCACTAGGTCACAGTCACCCACGACATTTGTTCTATGGGTGCATTGTCCCTGGTTAATGTCGAAAATCCCACCTGAGTCGAAGCATCGGAATATCCAAATCCAATTTTCGCTTCGAAAAATGTCCTAAATGCTAAAATTCATGTGCTTTTTTCAAAATTTTAAATCTGCATATAGGTATCTGTGCATAATTTTATTATTATAGGCCTAATGGATGATACGTAGAGTTAGTTTTTAAAATTTCGAATATATCTATTTCCGTCAATGTTTAATTGTTAGAACTGCATTAATGATATTAATTTCGTATAAAAATATATAAGTAATTTTTGTCGTATTACCTTTTTGAAATTTTACGTATAGAGTTTTAATATAGTAGAAAAGATAGTAGCTGCTATCTTTCCTGTGATCTAGTTAGCAGAGTTCAATATTTACACTCCTCTTTTGCTAAGGTGTTACGGTTGATTTAAAGTTAGCATGGTGAAGAAACTCGTCAGCTTACAACATTTTCTATACTCTGTATGTTGAATAGAAGCACATACGCTTAATATATCGACAGTATAGGTAGGCTATCATTTACCGCGTTTTATTATAATTTCGACAAAGTAATAAAATCATCAGTGGAAAATGTGAAAGGTGCTTTGACGTGATATATAAAAGACACAATCTGGTTAAAGATGACTTCTTCATATTTACATAATCACAGCTTCAAGAATCAGCAGGTGATTTTCTTTATTATATTTCTCGCAGCATGTGTAATTTAATTAAATAGTTATTGTATAGTTTACCTCATTTTACTGATATTAATAACTCTTTTTTTTTAAATAAATAGTAAATACTGGTTATAAAGCTAAAATATTCTTTGTTTTGTTGTAGTGTTATTATTTAGATCATCAAAATAAATATATTAATTCAAAGAAAAAAATTAATGTTATATCATTAATAAATCTAAGGATATAATATTCGATTATAAATTATTTATACATATTTAATAATTAGCAATAAACAGTCTTATTTTTATTTTATCAATGATTGTATTATTAAAATATTTTTACGGTGTTGCAGTGAACATAATATAGTACTGTATTATAAAGATTTAGTGCAATTTGCAAGAAAATTTAGAAATTTAAAAACAATAATAAATCACATTAAACAATATTGCAAATATTATTAAAATACTTGAAATTTATTCTGAAGATTACAATGCATTCACATGCTCATGCATTACGTATGATATCAATAATGTGATACCAGATAATACACTTCAAAATAAATGTGAGGAACAAAGAACAGGCATTGATCACGTTCACTGGAATCACTATTTAAATATAATTAATAATACATCCGTTCATAAAATAATAACTTTTATGTTATGATAGCATTTTGTACGAAAGTTAATGTGCAAAGTCAAAATGAAATTTCCTGTTAAACATTTTCATAATCATTTTGCAGAGATAAATAAAACTAAAATTATATTAAAATTTCATAATTTTCTTTCTTATCGATTCTGATAAACTAATGAATTGTTGCATGTTGCAAATACTTAAAAAAGTATTATTTATTTTTTTACATATAAAAATAAAAATCAAACTATTATGCATAAATATTTATAAAAGAAATCTTATTTTGTCTATTTTAAAAAATATAGCGATAAATCTATTTGCAAAAAATACATTGTTAAAAGGAAGATAAGAAATTTTAAACAATAAAATCTTTTATAAAAATAATATTTGAATATTTGATATAAAAAATATATGCATTGAAGACGTTAAATTATATTTTTATTTATATCGATAGTATCTTTTATTATTATAGTCCTATAAACATAAATATTTCGTTTTTAAGAATCTTAAAAATTGCAAAGTTTATTTAAGATAAAATTAACTTACCGTTCTTTATTATAATTTTTATCTAATTTGCTAAACCGACAACAAAATATTAGGAATTTTTTTTCATTATTTAATAATATTTTTTAAAATAAAATATTCCAATTTTATATCATTGTAAGTTTTGTAAAACAAATGCAATAATATTAATCAGAAATACAATTTGATATTTCGTATATATTAATTTTTAACTATTCTTTAACAACTTATTTTATACAGAACTTGAAACTTTTCTAATTACATATATATTATTATTCAAATTGTTTCAACAATTCAAGTGAAAGCAAAAATTTGAATAAGAAGATTTGAATAAAAGCATACATAATGTCTAAAGCGTAACTCTTTTACATATGATTAGAAAAAATATAAAGAAATAAAAATATGCTAAACAGAATTTCCAAAAAAAAAAATTTTTTAATTTTTATTTTGATCAATTAATGTAGAAATGTCTTAATAAATCCAAATTACACTTATTTATTACAATTAAATAGATAAAACTTCATACAAATATTGGAATAATTAATTATTTATATTTCTTCATCTTATGAAAAGAATGTTCATTTAAAGTTTTACATTTTGTTCACAAATTTTAAAAATGGATATTTTAATATACCTAAATATCGAATCGATACTCTTTGATCATTATAATAAATGCGTTTCTTTATAATTAAAAAAGCAGAAAATTGTAAACATAAAAGTGCGTTACATCAAAGAGCATCATCGATTATTCCGAAGTTATGCTTTATGACTCTTTAGCAACTTATCGTACATTTTTGGTTAGCTACTTAAAGAATTATAATTAAATTGTGTAATGACAGAAAAATTTATCTTGTTTTAAAGATAGCTTATGTGTTATTAAGTTATATACGATAATAAAATGCATGTACTAATGTATAATATTATTTTATGTAAGTTAAAATATTCCTAAAATATATGATTTTTAGAAATTTTAATGAAATGCTGGAATATATATATATACAAACCTTTATGAGACTTCCTTTAAACATTTAAAAATTTTGCATTTTTTTAAAAATAAATTATAAAACTTTAAAGAAAAATTTTATTTTAATGCACTTTAAAATAATTATCTTGAAACAAATCTTTATAAAGATGTTTCAAATATCTCATATTTTAATGTTAAAAAAAATGAAATTTTTTGATTTTTAGCTATAACTATTTTGTTTTTAATTTTTTCATGAAAAAATCAGATTTTTATGGGCCATATACTGTGTCCCAATGTCATTTTTTAATTTTGAATTAAGAATCAAAATAAAAGAAAAAATTACAAAAATTATCATACTTTATTTGCATAGTTAAAATTTATGTATTTTTTTATTTTTTCTCTGTATCTGATAAAGAAAATTTTTATATATTTAAATTCTTGATCATATTTTGCTTCAAATAATACCAGATACTTGTAAAAATTCTTTAGAATTATCAACTAACAAAGATGATTTGTTTTCTAAGTCAATACTGCCAAATCTGATCTGATAATGTGTAAAATCATCAAACTCCCTCTGGTGGTTGAATTATGATACTGTACTACACAAATAAATAAAATAATTATTAGCTAATTTTTTTATTTTCTTAAAATAATATATGGAAAATACTTTATACTTCATAAAATGTATTAGTATTATCCAAAAGATGACTTTTATAAAAATTTATTTTTATAAATAAATATTGCTGTAATTTGTGTTCATAAAAATCATCATGCCATCCATATACTAGTTTTAGCACTAATTTTTGATAAATTATCACATTTTGCAATTATTTAGCCAGGCTTCATGTCAGTGCCTTTTTTAAAAATGGCAGAGAATGAATTATTTCTCTTCATTTAGTCATGCTAGGTAATTTTTGCAAAATCAATGTTATACTAGCATTTTTAAACAGTTTTTAAGATAGGTTGTGATGCCTGTACCCTTTAGTTAATATAATGAAACTAGCCCTTAGCTTGAGGTCAAATTTTTGACCTTGGATACTTTGTCAATAGTTTTACATCTCCAGCCTATTAATTAGTTGTTCAACCGCAGATAATACACAATTACTTATATATTTTAAACAAAATAAAAAAAAATTAATCTGAAAGTTCACTATCTTGGAAAATGATATAAATTCCTATTTTTGGTAATTTTAATTGCACGTGTTATCTGTTTATTAGGGATTCTGATCTTTGACCACTAATCTCACCATAGTCTCATTCAGGATTCCTAATCTATAGATGGGACAGAACTCTAGATGCCAGTAAATTGAAAGTTTGGGATATCTGTTCATATGAGATATTTCTTAATGATGATTAGCATATTGGGAATGAATTTTTATATTTTCATACTGATAAAAAACTTTGAAAACAACTATTAAATTTTTAATTTAAACAAAATCAAAAGAAAATAAGCACTGTCAACGGGAAAATATATTTGTTATTCATTATTAATATAAATGCAAAAATGTTTTCAACCTTCTGCAACACTCCAGTTATTATATATTTCCATTTGCATTATTGTTGGTGATTCCATCCATATATTGAAGATATAATTTTGATTTATCTCTAATGAAATGTTTATTAAGGAAAAAAATTGATTTCTAATTAAAAGAATATTCATTATTTGTAATTGAATAATTAAATAAAATGAATATCTAAGAATTTGAAAATAAATTATTTAATTTTTTTTATAGCATGATTTTGTATCAACATTGTTCAACTTTGCTGTAACTTTTAATAACTTGCAACTGAATGACACTGAAATTGGCCTTTTCTGTGCTGCAGTTCTACTTACCTCAGGTGAGTATTTAAAATAAAGTGTATGTTGCTTAAATTTAGTCATTTTTTTTTAAATTCATTTGGTTGGTTTCTGTGCTGCAGTTCTACTTACCTCAGGTGAGTATTTAAAATAAAGTGTATGTTGCTTGTTTAAATTTAGTCATTTTTTTTTAAATTCATTTGGTTGGTTTTGGAAAAGTTTAATATAACAAATTTGTAATGTATTAAAGAAAAAATAATGATGATTATGATGCATAAGTGCTTTTATTAAACAAAGAATCAGTTTATCATTTAATTTTTTCTTCGTGAAATAGATGTTACTTTCAAAATAATTTAATAAATATATGTTTTATGTAGTAGCAGTAGTAGCAGCAGTATCTTATTCAATAGGATCATAAAAATATTTTCCAGTGCAGGAAAATGCAACCCTAGAAGATCCTATCTTAACTCTGAAGGGCATTTCAGGGAGTTAAGAGTGTCAGAGAGGAGATGAAACTTCACATTTTATGTGAAGTTTCATCTCCTCCTTGACATCTACAATTGGAACTATCAGCAGTCCTAATTAAGTGAAGATGCCTTCTAAAATGACAATGCCCTATAAGGAACCCTGTACAATCCTAGTTTGAGTTTTATACAATTCAAACAACTCTAGTTCTCTGTAAAGGAGGATCTAAAATAAGAGCTTTTGCTTGTTTTTAATCCAGGAATAGATCTCCAATGGGAGAGGTGTTGAGCTATTAACCAGTGTCTGACAATTCGTCCAAATGCATCATATCTGATGCCCAGAACAGGATCAGGTTCAATAAATGGAGAAGCAGCCTCTTCTTTGGCCAACCCATTTGCAACTTCATTGCCAATTAGATTACTAAGAAACTGGCAGACCTCCAATTTTGGAATGTATGCATTCTAAGTAATTTTTTAGGAATTATTGGATTAAACTAATATTAGTTCTCTATCTACTGAATATCAGTCCTTGCATCCAAACAAGCTGAAGCAAACTGCCTGTTTATATCCCAGTAAAGGTTTTGGTGTCATTCTTATCAGACCAGTTCATCCCTTGATATTGCATCCAAATCCACCTCTTCACCATTTTGTGCTGGAAAGAACAATGGTGAAAGTGTCTTAATCTAGCCAAATTTACTTCTAGTGAACTATTTTGGAATTAATAATTATTTAATAATTGTTGCCACCATCTATTGGATTAATAAATATTTTAATTTTGGCTAAGATGGCACCATCTGTTATTTAATAATTAAATTATAAATTTTATTTTTTCCCAAAAATTAAAAATTTACCTTGGTCTGGAGTCAAACCAGGGTCTTTGAGTTACTGTCCCAATGCCTTAACCAATTAGATTACTAAGAAACTGGCAGACCTCCAATTTTGGAATGTATGCATTCTAAGTAATTTTTTAGGAATTATTGGATTAAACTAATATCAGTTCTCTATCTACTGAATATCAGTCTAATCTGATAATTCCTAAAAAATTTAGAATATGTGCATCCCGAAATTGGAAGTGTGGTGATGTCTTGGTAGCCTAATTGGTTAAGGTGTCAGGGTGGTAATCCAATGATCCTAGTTCATCTTCAGACCAAGACAAATTTTTAATTTTGAGAAAATAATAAAAATTATAGTTTAATTTGTTTAATAATCATTAATTTGGTAGTTTAATTCTAAAATAGTTCACTAAGGATAAATTTGACTAGATTTTAAAATATTTGAATAAAAAACCCTAGTCAGATAAATCATAATTGAACTTAACAATAGTAAAAGTCTGAATCTCAGCACTATTTTTTTTTTATTCTTAACCATCTCGAGAATGTGACTGTGTCTTGTCTCATTCAAAAGATGTGTTCCACTTTTATGGTCTGTCCTTTCCTATAACAATGAAGCCTATAATAATCTCCCAAGAATTAGTCTCAACACACAAGTGCAAAGGAAGAGTAGCAAGGCCCAAGAGAATTTCAGTAGTAGCAGTAGCAGTAGGAATAGTAGTAGTAGCAGCAGTAGCTATGATGCTCAGACAGGCAATCCTTTGAATTTTCACAAGTTCTGACCTGCATGTCTTTATCAGAATTCTCCACGCTTGCAACCATGATATATATCCAATACAATATCTGTGATGTCCGTCCCCTATGTCTTATCCAAAATGCCTCTACAACTCCATAAGACTTTACAGGCCTTCATAACAATAAAATTGGTATGGATTTCCAAGTTAATCTCTTGTCTAAATAAATACCAAGATACTCAGCTTCAGTAGAAAACTAACCTTTCCAAAAAGTGACGGTTTAGAAAATCCCATCAGTTGCTGCCTTTATGTAAAAGGTACAATTACAATTTTCTGGATTAACAGCTAATCCAATCTTATCATATTATTTAAACATTGTATTGAGAGCTGTCTGAAGCACTTCAGCTAGTCCTGGGAAACTTCCTCACCATGATGATATCTGTCATCATGTAGCCAATAGTGAAGAGAAATCTCTCCTATTGAGTATAGTTATATCATCATCCATCACAATGCTCCATAGCAGGAGGAGAATCCATCTGTAAATATTTTAACTTCCTCTTCAAAGTGTACTATAAATAGTTCTTTGCTTCAGCATGGAACCAATCCAACAAACAATTGTTGAACATATTCCATGTTTACTAGCTGTAAGTATAATTTGCTCAAAAGTAGTAGTAGTAGTAGAAAGCTCCCTGAATATTGAGGAATGTCCCTAAGGCAATATCCATTATCCATGTTTACTAGCTGTAAGTATAATTTGCTCAAAAGTAGTAGTAGTAGTAGTAGTAGTAGTAGTAGTAGTAGTAGTAAGCTCCCTGAATATTGAGGAATGTCCTTAAGGCAATTTCTGTCATCTAGTTGCTCTCAATAAATGATACAACCTTATGGTAAGCTTTGGGTAGGGGTAGTTTTAGGGTAATTTTATTTTTGGTTTGCTATATATATTTGATTTTTTACACAATTTTATATATTTATTGCTGTTTGATTTACAATTAGTTTTTAAAAACTCCTATTCTTTGTCAATATTTTTTGGCACATACACAGCTCCTGTAACAGGAAATACTAATATTTGTATTTTTATTATTAAAATGTTTTTGGTCTTACTAAGAAACTTTTGTCAGTATAAACATTCTTTTTTAACAAATGTTTCAGAATTCTAAAATGTTCGTTAAAGAAGAATATGTATACTGACAAGAGTCTCTTAGTAAGACCAAAAACTATTTTTAATAATAAAAATATTTTTTGTTACAGGATCTGTGTATGTCAAAAAATATTGTTTATAATTTTTAGTTATATGTGTAGTAGTAGTAGTAGTAGTAGTAGTAGAATAAGAGGGGCCTATTTCAGCCCAAGCACCGCGACCAACATTGGTCTATTGTACTAGTTATATGTGACTTTATTGTTTTGTTGTTTTTAATTATAGCTATTTATTTGCTTTAATTTATTTTTCACACAATGTCTGACACAGTTTGTCCTATAATGCCTTTGCATTATTAAATCCTATACAAACAACCAACCAGTATTTTCAGTCAATTTGTCTGATTCATAGGAAAGTTGGTTGCAATATTGAGGAGGCTCTATTAAAGCCTTATCCTTAATAAATCTATTAGTTATTACAGTCCATCTAATATTTAATTGATCATCCTCTTAACAAAGTTCCAATCTTTACTTCATGGCATAATAAACACATCCATTGAGGCCTTATTGCTCCATAAAATAGACCCAAGAAAATGTACTCGAAAGAACTTTGTTAATAAGTCCTTGCAAATACTAGTCATCTGCCATCAAGGTAGCCTGATAGTACTAAATTTGCAATAATATATTTTGGATATTATCTTCAAAAGTCTAGATATAAGAGATACTTTCTCAATTCCCTAGCAGTATCATTTCCAGAAAAACTTTTTAGTTTTTATAATGGTTTTATTATAAGAGGTGAGAGCACTTGTGTGTTCCAATCAGCTGTTCTTTTGGCTTTATTAAAAATTCTTTTAACATTGTCTGATTGCCAAGCTGTTTATTCCTCCAAGGAACCTGGCTTGATGAAGCAGCAGTCTTAACTGGACAGTTCTGATGATAAGACGGGGAGAATTGACTGTTGAATGTGGTCAACACTCATCTCTAAATTCATCCCTGAACAAAATCTACTCTGAATACCCAAGGTAAAACTTAAGGTCCTCTTTATAAGAAGCCAATTAGTTATCTTTGAGTATCTGTTACCAGAGTGGATACCATTCCTATAAGTTGAAGTAAATGTATCTATAATCTGAAGCAGATGGTTCATTAGAGACATGCCAATCCTCAGTTAGGTCAACAACATTTTAAGTCTCAACATTAGATCAATGACCTCCCTTCTATTTTTTAATGACTAAGGTACCCTTAATTAAAACAATAAATGTTGGTATTTACTGAAACTTCAATAAATACTCACTTCATTGATTGTTATCCTTGTTTCCTCTAACTATATGTTGAGAATTAGCATAAACAGAAATCCAAGGACCACTTTCATGAATAAAAATAAATAACTTACCTTTTTTTGTTAAATCCTTTAGTTAGCCCTTATAATGCCAATACTCACTTCATTGATTGTTATCCTTGTTTCCTCTAACTATATGTTGAGAATTAGCATCAATAGAAGTCCAAGGACCACTTTCATAAATAAAAATAAATAACTTACCTTTTTTATTAAATCCTTTAGTTAGCCCTTATAATGCTATGGCTCTTATTCAAGAGCAAGGTCATGCTAACCCTTTGACAAACCCAACCAGCCAAAAGAATGGAAGTAACTTGCAACTGCTAGAAGTTGATTTGAATCATTCTCAGATTTACAACATTTCCCATGCCCAAGGAGGAGACACTTCCATTCCCCCCTCCAAAGCTATATATCAACGTTCAGAGCACTTCGAAAATTCCCCATCTTTGCTGATGAGCCTGACTAGTTCATGCACCTTTGCAGAACATTCACCAGGTCATTTGATTAACCAGACTTGATGTTAGGTGTAAAAGTATAATAAACATCCCTTCACCAATTCCAGTAAGAGCTTTATAATTGGTCTGTTTTTTTACATCCTTATTTTGATTTCAGAACCTTTCAGTTCTTTGCAGAACATTCACCAGGTCATTTGATTAACCAGACTTGATGTTAGGTGTAAAAGTATATTAAACATCCCTTCACCAATTCCAGTAACAGCTTTATAATTGGTCTGTTTTTTACATCCTTATTTTGATTTCAGAACCTTTCAGTTCAGTCTTGAGCTTTGAATTACAGATCCTGAGATAAGTCAAAAGTTTATTAATATCCTGTATGTGGACATACTGTAAATGCCACTTTCATAGGCATATGTGAAGGTCCTTCGCTGGAATCCTTAAGCAAATCCTTTCCCCAAAAAACACCTGTTAAAACTTTGGATGAGCCATTGACAAGTGAACTCATTTTTATTAGTGTAAATGAATCACTATTGTCCAAGATATAGCTCCTGAGCTTTGGTAGAGATTCTCTCAAAGGAATTGCATCCACTCTACTCAAGATTTTCCCATGTAGAAGCTTGACTTCTTCAACCATCATCTTGGAGTCTGGGTAATTTTCCTTGATAATGGTCATCCAAAGGGAAGTCAAAGCTTTGAAGTATAACTCAGACTGAGAGCACAATACTTTTTACAAGTCTATTATCCCAGAAAGAGAGAGGTAAAGGGGTAATCTGGCCTGTTTTCCAGCACCAAGAGTACTGTTAGGAGGATCAGAAGTTAGTTGGGAAGTGTAACCAGATTGCTGAGAGCCATAGTAACACCACTTTCCTCCAAGCCCTTTTCCATTTTCACTTACTGTCCGGCTGAGCGAAATGTGCAGTTTTGATAATGCACATTAGTACAAGATTGGGACATCTCCATTATCCAAATAGAGTCGCCTATGTGAATGTCCCTACTGACAACTCATAAAACTGAAAATCATTATTCAGACTCGAAGATCATTTCTTCTTTGTAATTTCTATAAAGAAATATTAAAAATAAAGCAAAAATATTTTAATAAATAAATTTTAATTTTTTTCAAAGTTCAAAAATATAATATAAGCAATTTAAAGAATTACTATAATATATGTTCGCAATAGACGATTGAGAAAATATGTTATAGTAATTATACTCCAAATAAGAAATACAATACAAAAATTCATGAGAGATTTTTATTGGTAATAATTTAGGGCTAATCACTTTCGCTGGAACTGGTTGATGAGTTTCGGTATGGTCTTAAATGGATTTTATAAATGAATCATACATTTCTTCTATCATGCCGTCTTTTTTCCAATATTCCTCTTCTATATTTTTCACGTGATCACAGTATTTTTGCCAGTGATTTGGGGTAATTGCATGAAGTCCTGAATTTGTTAAATTCTAACAGTTTTGTCAAAGTAATATCCCCAGTAACGTTAAAACTTCGAACATAATTTTTTAGTTCTGCCCATATTCTATTGCATTAATATCGCAATGGTACGGAGGCAATTGTAATACTTGATAACCTCTTTCAGTTAGCATTTCAAATTTATACTCTTTAAAACAAGGAGCATGTTGTTTAACTAAATTTAGAAGCTCAGTTTTTTTTAAACAGTTTGTAAATGAAATGTTCCATGATGATAACCAGTCAATTATAGTGAATTTTGTATTTGAAGACGTTAACGTTTTATTTGTTTGAACAGAATGATATGGTGCATTGTCGATAATGACAACAGATTTGTCTGGGAGATTTGGAATTAATTTTTCTGTGGCCCATTTTTCAAACATGAACGAATTCGTTTGTCCATGATAATCTCCTGTTGTAGCATTGGCACGATAAACTAAATTAGTGTTAGAAATAAAGCCCATATTACCTCCTGCACATAAAACAATCAATTGTCTAGAAGCATTTCCTGATTGATAAATGCAACATTTTTGTCTTGCCAACATCTCCCAAAAGTCAAATTACTGTCTATCCAAGTTTCATCTATAAAAATGATAGGTCTATTTTCGCTTCTGTATCGTTTTATTTCATGCAAATATTTTGCTCGCCACAATAAAATATCACTTCTTTCAATTAATAATTGTCTCCTATTCTGAGACTTCTTCCAGCGAAATCCTAAATCATGTAGGATTTTTCTAAGCATGTCTCTTTCCCAACTGAAATTTTTTTTTTCTTTCAGTTCGATCAATAGTTTTGGTACTGTCGTGATCATTTTGTAATTAATATAAAAATCATGGACAGTTGTTCTTATCACGTCACAATCAAATTTATCCAAATTGCATACAGTAGAATTTTTCGTTGTATGTTTTTTAGGTGAATAAAAAGTTGGCGTTCGTTCAGCATTCACATCTTCCTTCCTAATATTGTAAATAGTACGCTCGGAATATCCTGTAGCTTCACCCTTGCACATTTCGTAGCGTAATCATTAATATAAAAATCATGGACAGTTGTTCTTATCACGTCACAATCAAATTTATCCAAATTGAATACAGTAGAATTTTTCGTTGTATGATTTTAGGTGAATAAAAAGTTGGTGTTCGTTCAGCATTCCTACCTTCCTTCCTAATATTGTAAATAGTACGCTCGGAATATCCTGTAGCTTCACCCTAGCACATTTCGTAGCGTAATCAGTAAGATCATTTCTACAGTCCTTTAATGCTTCTTTGTAAAAAAAACTAAAAACGTTAAAAATTATTTTCTTACTCTGGCTTCTTAAAGATTTTTCTCCTTTTTCTTCTCAAGTTATTCAAATTCATCGATACACTTTCTTCACTAGCCATATTGAATACTAATGAATTAGCAATAGCACATGTACAAAACAAACTCTTCAGAACACGAATACGTGTTCCAAAGTTTTGAACACATAAAAAAAACTAAAAACGTTAAAAATTATTTTCTTACTCTGGCTTCTTAAAGATTTTTCTCCTTTTTCTTCTCAAGTTATTCAAATTCATCGATACACTTTCTTCACTAGCCATATTGAATACTAATGAATTAGCAATAGCACATGTACAAAACAAACTCTTCAGAACACGAACACGTGTTCAGTACGTGACACTCCCTATTTGGATAATGGAGACGTCCCGATCTCGTACTAATGCGCATGATCAAAACTTCACATTTTGCTCAGCCGGACAGTAGCTGTTCCAGCTAGTCTTATCCATTGTAGATTATCCCGATCTCGTACTAATGCGCATGATCAAAACTGCACATTTCGCTCAGCCGGACAGTAGCTGTTCCAGCTAGTCTTATCCATTGTAGATTTGGTTTATTAAAAAAGCAGCAGAGGCAGACTGTTCCATTGTCCCACTGATAACATCAGGCCACCACTTTTTTAGGTTTGATGGAACTGCCAATTCCACAGTGTAGCAGAGAAGCAATCCCCTCAGAAAAACATGTTTTGCTAATTGTCTCCTAATGGTATAAAAAGAGGAGGAAGCAAAAATGGTCACCACCTGGTTATCATTGAATGCAGATGGAAGGTTAATTACAAGATTTTTGCCTGGTGCCTCGAAAGGATCATTCAGAATACTGCATCTTTTACAACTCTAGTGTATTCAAATCTTGGCACAATGTCTTTCTTCTTAATTTGGGTAGAATCAGAGCTCATTTAGCCAGGGGAGGTAGTTTAGCTTGAACTTCCAACCCCTGTTATCCCCTTCATGAGGAGGATGCAGAATTGTAATTTTTGAGGGGATGTTTTATATTAAAATTAAATCTTTTTTCAGATGACAGATTTTGTGTAAGATTATCAAAAATTTTTTTCAAAGAGATCAGGAGCTGATGAATTTCCACTTATATAAAACTGATAAATCATGTTTTTGAATTCATTGAGTAAAACAATATTATGCAAAGAATTATGAATGTTAGTGGAGTAAAATAATGAAGATGCATAATTATTTTTCATTAAATTATATGCTATATATTTAAAAAATTGATTATAAATGCATTTTAAGCATAAAATATTTTAAAATGATCTAATGATTATTTATAAATATAATAATAAATGATTTATTTAATTGAGACAGTCAAAAATATTTAATAGTTTGATGAGCTAAAAGCTTATTAATATCCTGTGTGTGGACATCATGCTGTAAATACAACTTTCATAGGCCTGCTAAAAATGCTGAGATTCTGAAAAGAAAATTTTAATTTTAGATGATGATTGGTATTCTGAACATCTTTCTGATTTTAATGCTGATTTGAAATGGAATTCAGATTCCCCTGCTTTATGAAGGTTTGCTATATGCCATTTTGTTTTTACAAAAGACCTAAATTTGTACTTGTTTTGCTAACCAAAAGAAATCTGAAGAAGATTTTTGTTTTACAAAAGAAGTCAGGCAGATGATCACATGGTAATGCAGTAACTATCCTGAAAAGGTTGATTTTAATTCCAAATCCCATACATTTCCAGTTTTTTTTTTATAGAAGGGATCCAATTCCAAATCTTTGAATCCCCATCCATCAACCTTCTAGCTGACCATCAAAACTTTTGACCAGTCAGTGATAGTCTTTAAAAATGATTCATTTTCAATTTACAAAATAATATATTTTAGCTCTATTTCTTCATATTTAAACACAGAGCATAAGTTATACATCTCTCCTTAATTTATTTGCACACATGATATTTTCCCACCTTAGTGCTGTTTGTGCTTTAAGTTTATCTGGCAGTATATAAGCAAAAAAAAATGCAATAGAATGCAGATTTCAGAAATTTGAAGTTTTGAAATTTTTGTTGTTCCTTAAAATAGAATAGCAAAAATTTGACCAATGAAAAATTAACTTACAAATGGCAGCATATTGTTGCCATTAGCAACACATTCAATTTAATTAACCCATTGAAGTCCATTTGCATATTTTGTTTATTGGTCTTTCGGTAGGATATGTTGAGCAATTGAGATTTTCTATTAAGTTTCCGATCTTGAGATTTTCTATTAAGTTATGAAGTATAGTTGACAGTTGATAATACTACTATGAAGTATAGTAGACAGTTGGTAATATTATGTTCAGCTCAGTTTTTTACCTGATTCTTTCGGTTTTGAGGAATGTTATTGGAATTTTTATGTTAATTATAGTTTTGATGTTTCCCTAACACCTTTGACGCTGTTATTAGTGTCCCTCTGCTTTCCTCTTGTTAGGTTCTTCCAATAGGATTGTTTCTTTTTTCAGTCATTACTGTTCTCGATTTTTTGGGTTTTCTTTTGTTCTTTTGATATTCTTGTTTCCTCATATTAAAGTTGACTTCAGCCTTTCAAAAGTTTTTGTGGTATTTCCAGATGTTTTTTCAATTGGTTTGCCTTATTTGGAGCTAGTTTTTTGTTTCTGTGGCATTTCCTATTGTTTCTCTGAACTATTTGATTTAACTTGCATTTGTGCTTATTTGCAACTTGCAACCTTGTATAAAATGGCATTAAATTATTAAAAATTAATTAATGAGGATATAAAATAAAAATTTTAAATTTACTCTTAATTCTTTAAGAGAGAAAGTAATTATTGCTTCTTCTTCTAGCTCATATTGCTCAAATTCTTCTTTTTCTAAAGTTAACTCAGTATGGATAATTTGATTTGGATCTATAAATTAAAAAAAAAAAAAAATGTATATTTAAGTTTTATTTGAAAATGTCATTATATTTTAAAATATGATTTATTCAAAAAAAAAAAAAAAAAAAAAATGTATTTAAGTTTTATTTGAAAATGTCATTATATTTTAAAATATGATTTATTCAAAAATCAGATGATTCATCCAGAAAAGGTTTAATGTTTAAATTTGAAAAAGAACTATTATCATTACTTCCTTTGTTCAAAAATTTTCAAAGCAAGTATATCTTAAATTATACAAAATTTCGGCCTTGTGTCCACATGCAATTATCAGTTGATCAACTATTTAATTGCAGGAGTGAGAACAAAGGATTCCTATTGTTTAGTCCACCAACAAAAGAGTTGATAGTGGGTGCAGTCTTATAGGAGTCCTTTGTTCTCATTCCTGCAATTAAATAGTTGACCAACTGATAACTGCATGTGGGTGCGAGGCCTTCAACTGAAGATCATAATAAAATGTTATGACTATTAATGAAGACAATACAAAATAAATAATATGAAACTGTGGAATTTAAGTTATCATTTAAAAATATTGATTCATTCATTCTGTATGAATGAAATGCACAAAAATATACAAAAATTGTCTATATAGTATATAAATGTATATGCATCTTTATTAATATTTTTTGTTAATGAGAAATGAGAATAATATATGAACCAATAAATTTATTCAATTATAATGTTTCTTAAGAATTCTTATTAAAATAAATATTTTTATTTTTTCAGATCATTTCTCTCAAAATTTTTATTAATAATACTTTAATAAAGTGTTTTTTCATATATAATAAGTTAATTAAGATAAATGAATCAATCACATAACTCATACTATTATTTGATTTTATGTAATTTTGAATTTTCAACAAAAAGATCAGTTTCAGATTTATTGAAAATTATTAATAATAGTTCAATAAGAACATAATAAATTTATTTTAATTATTCATATTGACACACAATCCTCATATAACTAACATATCATATAATCTTCAGTTTATTAATTTGATTTTTTTTTTCTTGGAACATCATTATAGATTATGAAAAGCAATTTTTCACAATGTTTTCTATTTATAATTTGACTCTTTATTAAATAATTATGTTTACCTAATAATAAATGTTGTTAAAAATATATATTATTACCTGGTTCATCATCAACATAATTTTTCATAACAACTTTTTCATTTGTAATAATCAGTGTTATTTCTTCAACTGTAGCAGGAAAATTCTGGATAGTTTTTATCATCATTCTATTACATAAATTGTAATAAAAAATTAAACCTTTAATATTTATTAAAATTATTTTGCATGTGATTAAAAAGAAAAACAGTTCAAAACCCCTTATTCAGAAACCTTAGAACTAAATATTTTATGGGTTTTGAATCTTCATGAGGAGAAATTATAAAACATGCAAATAAATGCTGTAATTAAATCATATATTATTGTTATTAAAATATATAAATATTATGCACTAAAAACAACGTTTCACAAATTCAAATGATATCTGGAATATCTGTTAATATGCCATATTATACATTATCAGAAAAATCATAGATAGCTGTTTCTTGTATAAAAAATTAATTACAGATTATAATTTCCTAAATTTTATGATTCCAAATTTGGGATTCTGAGCTATAAAAACAATTAATATGATATTTTCATCTTTAATATATTTTAATTTCAAAGAAACACGAAATATAAATTAAGTATTAATGCATTTATGATCATAGAATTATATTTTATTCTCCTTTATTATTTATAATTCAAATCTTACCTAGACTTTGCTATTATTTTATTTTTATAATCATTTTTCCCTAGAATTGCTTCTAACTTTTCACTTTCAATTAAACACAGATGATACGATTTAATTAAATCTATTAATAATAGAATATTTTATTAATTTTTTTATTGAAAATACTTAAAAAATAAACTTAATTAAAATAGTTATTATTATTATTTACCATGTTTGCAATAATTATTTATAATAAAATTATCATGATTATTATTTAATTCCAGTGAACAAGTCTCAATTGATTTTTCAATTGTTGTTGTAGATTTAAACGCTATAAGAAGAGACTATAAATAAAGATCAATATTTAGCAAAGCAATTAAAAATTTAATAAACAAATTATGATATTAAAAAATAATGGATTTATTCACCTTAATAGGTATTTTGCATTTGATGTCATTTTCATTATTATAAGATAAAAAGAAAGTTTCTGTAAACTTAAAACAGACGTAAGCTGAATGTGATGAGTTAACTGTACGAAACACTAACTAACAAATAATAATAATAAATTTTTTTTATTTAAAATAAACCCAATTTAATGAAATTTATAAAAGTATATAATAATTATTTTAAAACAAAAAAATAATAATTAAATTCTGTTCATAATTCCAATAGAATTTCAGTTTAACTTATCTTTGCTAATAAAACTGAAATAGTAGGTCTTCATTTAATGTCAGGATTAGGTTTCTGAAAATCACAACTTTAACTGAAATTAAAAATCCCATTAACCTAATATTATAAGTTAGAGTTATGTCCCTAGATTCTGGTATTAGAAGATATGATATTTAATCATTTTTCTCACCTAAACATTACTATATTATTCATTAAATGGAACGAAATTAAAAACCAATGAATTAATTGTAAAATTTTGCAAAGCAATTTTATTTCATTGCTTTACAAATAAAGAAAATTATTTTCTGATAAAAGTTAGCTTAGAATTCATAAGTTTTATGTCCATGATTAATTTTTTTAACATCAGTTCTCATTCATTCTCTAATCACTAAACTGATGTGATATTCCAAGCCCTAACACACGTTGCAAACACTTATGGAGATCTATTGAACTATATACAACAAAGATCAAAGAGCTGAAACTAACCCCTCATATAAATATTTCAAAGGATAGCTTCCTAATTCAATTCCAAATACAACAAAGATCAAAGAGCTGAAACTAACCCCTCATATAAATATTTCAAAGGATAGCTTTCTAATTCAATTCCAAATCTTCTAATTGGAAAGAAAAAAATAAAATTTCTTGTTATATACACATAAAAATGTAAAATAATGTATTATTATACAGTATTTTAACATTTAATAAACAACAGAAATTTTATATTGCATGTTATTTATGAAATACATAGTATTTCCACCTGGCAAAATGTCTTATGTGCTGTATGATTTAATTAAAAAAAATGTTCATAGGTAATACTGTATACTTGAATTAGTGTTTATATAAAATATAGTTGGCTTTGCTTTCTAAAAATATCATAGTTTTCCAGCTTGTTTTATTTACATGATGAAGAAAAATGTAAGAAAATAGGCTTTATTCTGTCTTGTTCCTTAAAATCTTTAATTTTTTAATAAATTAAACTTTTGCTAGTGACATAATAGCAAAACAACTTAACAAAGATTATGTCAAATGAGGACTTACAATAATTGTTTTATTTTAATATCTTTAATGAAATAATGGGATATGAATCAAATGATTAATTTATGTTTATATTTTTGTTGTTATTAAATTTCCATTTTTTAAAACTAAAAAAATAAAATTTAAATTAATATAAAAACTGTTATATTTCTTGTTTTTTAACTTAAATTATTTCTACATTATTCCTTAATATAAGTTATATAATTTAGAATTAATGATAATATTATATTCTATTATAAATTTCATAAGATCAAAAACAACATAATAATTTAATGAAGTAAAAACAAAAATGATAATATTAAAACAGTAAACAAATTGTCTGATGAGAAGCAAATCATTTACATTTCCTCTTTATAAAGATTTTATCTATGCAATTATAAATTCTCTTTCAATTTGATAACTTAATGTTGATCTTATAAAGCATATATTCTACAATTACAAGACTGAACTGGAAAAAAGCTTTCACTAATTTTATAGGAAATTAAAAAACAGGTTAACACTAAAAGGTTAGCTTAGGAATCTAGTAATCTATTCTAAATACATAGTAAATTAATGAAGGAAAAGCAAAAAACATTTCTTGAGAATCATATCACACATTCATTGAAATGTGTATATTCGAGTATGCTAACTAGCAAATTGCCAATTTTATCTTAATTCATATGCATATCAAATTAATATGGGTGAAGGAATATTAATTAGTACTACAGTTAAAACTTTAAGAAATAAAAAAAAAACTTGTTTTTTTCTTGATTTCCTATAGTTTTAACTATAGCAGTGTCTTTGTTGCATTTTCTTCAGTAATTTCATTTGTATATTGTTATGAAATGGAGTGGATAGTTAAAAAATTAAAGTTATGAAACCTAATATTATAGTTAATTTAAGTAAGAAAATATAATGGCATTTTTCTAGATAGTTATAGTTTCTGCCTAATCATGCCATATTACTTTACAAAATCAATTTTATAATTGTCAAAAAGTGAGATAAAAATGATCATTATTTGACTAGCACAGTAGTTAATGTGATCTTTGAGTTTAAAACAAAGGATTTTGCTTCTCATTGGTAATTTTTCTGTTTCAATAATCTTTAATATTCTGTATTTGAAAATGATATATCATTTTCAAATACAGAATATGCTATTAAAGAATTTTTAGCATTAAAATTAAATCAAATATAAATTAAAATTCAAAAGTAAAAACATATATAAATATTTATAAATCTCATATAATTTTTATAACTTTGTCATTTTTTTTTTACTATATTAGCAAATTTTTTGTCTATTAGAATTAAATATGGCTATGTTTTACATTTCTTATCCCTAAATTATAACAATCTCAGGTAGTAGATAATTTACTTATTTTAAAATAAGCAAATTATCGTGTAAATTTAGACAAAAATTTATAGTAACTGTTCACAGAATTTGGAAAGAACTAAAGGTAACTACCCAAGACCTTTATTTTTGTGTTTTGGGCAGCTATTGTAAATAAAGAGGTTTTGAAATTTGCACTCCCAAGAGTTCTGACATATTTTGGAATGAATTGTCTGTTTTGGTCTTTTACAGGAATATAAAATTATTTTTTTTTTAGCAAGAATTAGCAATATGATGTTGATATACTACATATTTATCAATATTCAGTTATTCTCAAGACTTGTATTTGTTAAATGGTATAATATGGAGAAATATAATACAGTGAAATCTGTTAAAGTGACCATCCTTTGGGACTAACCTGACTGGTCACTTTTCACAGATGGTCACTATACAGGACAGTGACACTCCCCTTTCCCCCAAAAGATGATGATATATTAATCAAAATTGCATATTTATATTAATTAAAATTGTAACTTGCAGTCAAGCAATAATGACAACATATAGCACACAGCACCTTCTGACAAAGTCATATTATAGCAAGCATATACTGTATTACAATTAATATTAACCTGTATATGTACATTTAACATACACATTACACAGGTGGTCACTATACAAAACAAAAATAGCATTACATCCTATGGGTAACAAACCAGCTTCTGAAATTTGGTCTCTTTAGCCAGGTGGTCACTGTATCAAGATTGGTCATTTTAACAGGTTTCACTGTAGTTATATTGCAGATTTTCTTTTAAAAATCATCAATTCACTAAATAAATAGAAATTGCATTTTGCAAAAAAAATTGACAAAAATAAACCAAACAACAATATAGATTTATTTTTCATTTTTAATGAAAGCTTTAATAATTGTATTTTAATAAATTACTATATAAAATCAAAACATTTCAATTTTAAAGACACCTATGCAAAGTTTTAGGGCTAACCTGAAAATCAGCTCTAAAAAATGCCTTCTAGATATTCCCCATATAATTTTTTACAATTCACATTTCTTGATGAACATCAATAAAATATGAAAATTATTGATTAAATATGACAATATATAAATTTAGAAATCATTCTTTAATTTTACTTACACCTTCATCAGAAGTCTCCACAAAAACTTCATCTCCAATTCTAGCAAGTGTGTGAACAGCTTTTCCTAAAACTAAAATATAAAATTATTATTTATAAGAACATAAATTCCTTCTTTAGAAATATAATTTATATTTTATAAATTTTTTACTATTATTTTTCTTAAGTATAATAATTATTATATATAGTAATACAAAATTTACTGAAACTTTAGACAACAACAATAATCTTTCTTAGCAGATTTTGTGTTATGCACTTAATTATTTTGCAAAAATAAAAATGTTTGTTGCTAATATTTATGCATATACAGTTTCTGTCTTAATTCTTTTACTATTATATTTTTTCCCATTCAATAATAATGATTGTTCATGAATTCATTAAAAATAATACGAAAAGCTAATCATTAATTGACAAATAATAGATCATCAATATGGCATATCAGAAGATTAAATCAGGTATCCAGCCAGCAATCTTAGACACAATTATTTTGTTTTTATTAAAATGGAAAACAATATAATAATTTTGGAAGTCTAATTAATATTGAACAGGTGTAACAGAAATTTAGAAATATGATATAATGAAATGTTACAAATATTTAACATTTACTAGAATTGATTGCTTCAATTATATGAATATTTTTTCTTTCATATTTACAGAGATATAGAAAAACAAACATTATTTTTCAATTATCTTAACAAAGCTGCATTGGGGTGCAAGAAAGTTGCACCTTGATGCAGCTTTCTTGTAACATCTACTCAGTACCCTTACAATATTGAGAAAATGATAATTTTGGTACCTCCTTTTGAAAGTAATGCATTGTCTGAATACCAGTTTAAGCTGGCCCTGTCTTGAGGTCTAAATTTAAAAAGCATAGGATTATAGTAATTATGTTTTACCCCAGGGCTGTGTCTGAATACCAGTTTAAGCTGGCCCTGTCTTGAGGTCTAAATTTAAAAAGCATAGGATAATAGTAATTATGTTTTACCCCAAGGCTGTGGAGCTGGAGTCGGAGCCAGGAAGTTTTGGAGGAGCCAGAGCTAAGCTGATCATATTCAGTGGAGCCAGAGCCGGAGCCATTAAAATTTCTGCTGGCTCCAGCTCCTAACCATGTACCATATATACTCAAATAATAAGCCAGCCCCCAACTTTAGAATTTGAAAATCAGTAAAATTGAACAACCCATGTATAAGCCTACCCCAGGTATCCAGCCAGCAATCTTAGACACAATTATTTTGTTTTTATTAAAATGGAAAACAGTATAATAATTTTGGAAGTCTTTAATTAATATTGAACAAGATGGAGCCAGAGCTGGAGCTAAAGCCTCAGTTTTAAAACAATGACTCCGGAGCTGGAGCTACAGCTGGAATATACTATTGCTCTGAAGCTGGTGCCGGAGCCTAACCTATTTCAAGCCAGCTCCCCAGTTGTTTTACCCTAATCTAGTACGATGGAGCCAGAGCTGGAGCTAAAGCCTCAGTTTTAAAACAATGACTCTGGAGCTGGAGCTACAGCTCCAGAGTCATTGCCCAGCCGTTTTACCCTAATCTAGTACTTTCCAAAATTTTACCATGGTAATATCTGAAAGATGTCCAAAATTAGTGTGATACTCCCACCAAAAAAATAAAATTGTTATCTAATTATTATAATTGCATGTTTTTAAAAAATTAATTCTCTTCTAAATGATATATATCTATATATAAATTGCAATAAAACACTTTTTTTTTTTTTTCAAATTTTAGTTACCAAATTTATTTATTTTTTGATCAATAAAATTTTTCCTATAACACTGTGTTATAAGAAAATTGGTAATACAGGAAAACTTGTGCTAGATGACCAGCTTTTTAGATGGCTGAGATTGTGGCTACTAAGCACAGGCTGGCCACCAGACAGCTACAGATTTCTTTATTAAACATCACAGTTTAAAATACAAAGTCTATGACACAGTTTCACATTTTTTAATTAAATTTATGGCAAGAAATCACTAATTAACGTCTGTTTTCAGTATTTTTTCACGTTAGAATGCTCAGTTGATAGAAAATCTAGAACCCATCTGATCAAAACACAATTCGCTGGCCACTTAGTGGATGATGAATACAAGGTGACGAAATTAAACATCCAGTGCTGGTGACCACCACACAGGATATTTAATTTCGTCACCTTGTATTTCTGTACTGATATTTCAGTTTTTCTGTACTATACACATCTCTCACATTAATGAACAGATATTTATATACAGTAAACATTGGATATTTCACGTTAGAATGCTCAGTTGATAGAAAATCTAGAACCCATCTGATCAAAACACAATTTGCTGGCCACTTAGTGGATGATGAATATAAGGTGACGAAATTAAACATCCAGTGCTGATGACCATCACACAGGATATTTAATTTCGTCACCTTGTATTTCTGTACTATACACATCTCTCACATTAATGAACAGATATTTATATACAGTAAACATCAATTGGATGAAATTTCTATTTTCCTTTAAATTACAATATTTTCTTTCAGTAAAATATATTTTTGAGTTTTTGATTTTTCTTTATTCTGTTTATTTATTTATTTATACTTTAATAATAATAACTAGAGAAATTTGAAAAATTTCAGAAATGGAATTTTTGAAGTGATAAATTATACTTTTTTTGACAAACTTACTTTTTGCACTTGAACATTGTATAACACATTTCATGTCTCTTCTATGATACACAAAACTGAAACCTGGAAGAATTAAAAAAACAATAGGAAATCATATTTTTAAAAATAATCATTTGGCGCCTAAGAGAAACTCTATTCTACGCCACCAGAGGGAATCAAATATGTGATGCAATCAAGGAAATTTTATACAGACTTGGATGCAATCATCGATGTTTACAATACTGTACTGTAATATATAGCGTACAGTAATATTTTCGATTTATCATCGAACTTTTTAAAATGTTAATTTTTGATTAAATTATTGCTAAATTAATGAAAACGAAATGCCGCATTAGCATATTAAATATATTTAATCGTTTTATTTGTCTCTAATAATTGTACTTGTACGATTCTTTTCTTCTTAGTTAATATATGATATGATTAGAATGGGAAATAAATTATCCCCGTGTCTTTCAATTAGAATGAGAACCGAAAAATATTTAAAAAGTGTGGCATGATTCTATTATTATTATTATAAAACAAAATATTGTCATCATTATTCACCAGGTTATATTTTAAAATAATACTGTATTGTATTTTAAAGTCACTATTTATTTTCTCTGGCAACAGTTATGCTTCGCATAAAAGATGGTGCCACCCATGTTTACATCTTGTTTTACATTACATCTATGGTTATCATCATCATATAACATTTTGTAGAAAGATTTTTCGGATTTTTTAAACATGAAAATAAACCAAACAACGAGAATTATTGGGGATAAAATCATCTTAGTTCCTTATAAAGAGGAGCACGTCCCTAAATATCATCTTTGGATGCAAGATTCAGAATTACGTGAGCTGACCGCTTCAGAACCTTTAACTTTGGTACAGGAATATGAAATGTTGAAATCCTGGAAGGACGATGACGATAAATGTACGTTTATTGTGCTCGATAAAGAAGAACATGCCAAAACAAATGACGAAGTAGCATCTATGATTGGAGATGTAAATTTATTTTTGAATATGGACGATAAAAGTGAAGCCGAAATCGAAATTATGATAGCAGAGAAATCAAAACGGCAACAAGGAAGAGGGAAAGAAGCACTTTTATTCATGTTGCGGTACGGAATGGAAGAATTAAAAATAACTTCGTACATTGCTAAAATCAAAATGAAAAATTCTATCAGTTTGCAAATTTTTGAGAAAATTGGATTTAATAAAATATCAGAAAGTGATATTTTTCAAGAAGTTACGTTAGAATTGCTTGTTGATGATCACTTTTATAATTATTTAATGGATTGTACTATAAATTATAATTTAATTAAAACATAAAAAACATTATTTAATTAAAATAAAAACAATATATAAAATTTAAAAATCTCAATAAAATGTGTATTTTAAATATTGTGCTACTAACTTTGATTATGTCCATTATAATAATTAAATTTTTTATTTCAATAATTGATTCAAAAAAGAAATCTAGATTCAAAACAAAAAATTTACTATAGCTGAATAAGTATTATAATAAATTTTATTATTTCCTATTTTGCATATGAAATGAAATTCTCAGTTTTATAAGATAATTTTGAATAAAATTCAATTCATATGCTGATATTACTATTAGAATAATACAATATTATGTATATATGATGCAATCCAAAAAAGAACTACAAAAAACAGGAGATTATTATATGGATAAAACAATGGTAAAATAACACAGAAATGCTTCCTCCATATAACTGGAATATACATGTTTACACTGACAGTGATAAAGTCAATTGTACATACCCTGTCAATAAAAGCAATAATGCAATAGTTGATGTATGAAGTTTTAATTATATATTTGAATAGCATGGTAATATGCATTTAATTCTTAATCAAGATAATGTACCAACTAAGATTTTATGAAGAGTATTCTCATTGTAGAACAACTGAATGCATTTTATACATTTATTGCACTGATTATCACCATCAGGAAGAATTATTAGTTATTCTTATAGATAATGGATTGAGAAGAAGTGCTTATACAGTTGATGTAGAAGAACCTGTATTAAGCTATACAGGTAGTCCTCGACTTACATTCATAATGGTGTTGTAATTGGCAAATTTTGTAATTTGTCAATGCAATTCATGTGTATACAAGTCCACGTGCAATGATCTATGATCTGGTATACCAAAACTCTATATTTTTGTGTTTGTTAAGTTTATTATAATAATATATAAATTTCTAATAAAGATTGTTAGTGAGAATTCCATAAATTTAAGATGTTTCCAACTTCTGACCTTTCTGACTATGATCTTGGCGTTCAAACCAAACCATGTGATAAATCAATAATTACCTATATGGAAATGAATTCATATTCAAAATATTTGCAGAATATGAGTAGCTGAGCATGTTCAAAAGGATTCTTCATGAAGAATTGCTGTTCTATACATCTCTAGTAAATATAAGCTCTAAGTCTGATTTTTGCCCAGACTAAAAATTTTAACACTATTAAATATCCCATGTTTAGTAGCTAAACATGGAAATCTCTAGTAAATATAAGCTCTAAGTCTGATTTTTGCCCAGACTAAAAATTTTAACACTTAATGATCCCATGTTTAGTAGCTAAACATGGGATCATTAATAGTGTTAAAATTTGTGTAGATGGTCTTTGAATTATGAATTTTTGTACTTAAGAATATCCTACTTCATTTTCAAATTTCAAAAATTCTTTGAGAATTTTAAACATTAATGTAAAATGCCCTAAAAACAAATATAAAGTTATGAATTTACCATGTATGATTTCTTACAGCAATATTTGAAAATAGCTGAGGTTTATATTAAAAACATAATTTTATCAGAATGTTTTATTCAAATTTCTGAAATAAGAAACCTCTGATTGATTATGATATATATTTATGCAATATAATATTTCTTATGGTTTTAGTACCTCAGGGAGATGCAGAAGACTATTTTTTGCTTCATATTTTGTTAAACTTATTGGATATGTCCTATTGAGTAGTTAATAATATATTCTAATCACATAGTAACTATTTTCAATATTTTTTTACACTGGAGAATAATGATTAGAAAAATGGGATTAATAAGCTGATTAAATTGTTCACTAGACAATAATTCACTTGACTTTTTTTGGATATACAAAATGTTTTATACTTCTTCAGTGGATGTAGTTAAAGCATTGCTGCAACAAATTCAAAACTTCATCATCTCTTTTTAAAACATTCATACTATATTACAGCACATCTATCAATCCATGAATCAATGAAGTTAAAAGTTTGTGGTACATCAAATTTGTCAAAATCTTGTAAAAATTTTTAACAGATTTTTTTATCCTTAATATATTTCTGAACCATTGCTTCACTGCAAAAATTATTTCTTTGAAGCAAAGTTCTATTTCAATCTTGTGGAGAAAAACTTTGATAGCTCTGGTTTATTAAGGAAGCATATATGGACCTGTGTTGATATAATATTTTTTTTATAGTCAATCTAAACAATAAAAGACTATAATATACTTTCCAGTTTATTGCATTTATTTCCAGAAAGCCATGCATATTTATAAGTTATGAATTTATTATAATTTTATTATAAAATTAAATTTTATTATTTATTGATATAACCACTTAGTAAAACAATCTAAATTGAGTTTTTAAACAAGAATTGAATAAAAGATTTGGGAAAAATGTTGCTTTTAATTTTAAAATGAAGCCTGTTTTACGAAGGAAAATGAAATTTATTATTATCCTATGTTCTTTTTTAAAAATTATTGAACTAAATAGATTTTAGAAAATTTAGTAGTAATATTCTGCCATTAAAGTTACAGTAACATTGATATTGGTCATTTAACCACATACTTTCAACCTTTTAAAAATGGCAGACAGTTAAACTTTTCAGATACTTAATAAATTATGAATTATTATATTTTATAGCATTTACTATGGTCATTGAAGATAATCTTGAAGACACATCAGGAAACTGAAATTCTACTGCAGATCAACCCCAATTTATGAGATTAAAGTGTTTTTGGAAAATGCTCATAAATCAGGGATTAAACAATCATTGACTTAAATGGAAAAGATTATATGTTATTGAGCTCCAAAAATGTCACTCATTTTTCATTGAAATATAAATCTAGTTATATAAATGATGGCAAAATTACATCAATAATTAGTATTAATATTCATAATGCAACTTGAAAAAGATAATTTTCTTAGTTTATAGTAAAAATGTCAACTGTGGCATAGAAGTGAGACACTGCATAGTAAAGCTGTCTTTTACAATATGAAGGATATGAACTAAATTCCAAGTTTCATTCTTTTATGTTTCACTTTGAAGATGTGTTGCTGACTAATCACTGTGTGGGTGATCAGTATTAGGTTCTGGAATAGTTCTGTCATTTAATAATCTCTGATTACAAAATAGTGTAAAAATTAGAATGAAAGAAAAAAAAATCTCCCCAATAAAAGTTTATACTATTTATTTAGTAATTTCAATAAAATATTTTTTGCATGAAAATGATATCATAATTAATTTATAACATTAATATAATATGCTCTTCTCTCTTTTGCTTTATACTACTATTTTATTCTATTATTGTTGATAGCTGTACAGTAAAGCACTTGTTATTACTTTGGAGGATTCAAGTTCAAATTCAAATCTTACACTTCTGGATTTTCAAGAGAATTTTGGGTTCAGCCTGTTGAATTCATCCTTCAATATTCTAATTAACCTCATCATGGGTGTTGGCCAGCCTGTGATGGATTCTAAAAGTGGCCATTGCATATCCTATTGTAATAAAATAACTTAATAAAAACTAACTTAACCATCTCATTGCCCATAATATATCCCCAAATCCCTGAAAATCTCCCTTTATACTATAGTATAAAGGGAGATTTTCAGGGATCAACAAATTCATTGCTATGGGCAATGATCTCCAAGAATTAACAGAACAAAAATTATGGGATACTAAAACTAGTAGTAGATTGATGTATCAGTTGAAGGATTTAGTTCAAAAGGCCTTGACCCCTCTTGAGAAAATATATAGATCTTGTATCCCAAATTAAATTCAAAACTTCAGATTATAAAGTAACCTGCAACCATCAGAGATTGACATTGGAGAGGTGAATTGAACTGTAGAAGACTGAGTACTGAAGTGAGGCCCATTGTATAAATTTTGAGAATTGAGACCCAGATTTGATTCAGGTTCTATAGCAAAAATCTGAAACAATTTCATTTGATAAATCCAGCTGACTGTGTTTTATATTGAAATTTCACAGAATATACCCATATGTAGAATAAAATAATGTATATAAAATATGGATCTGTTATATGAAAATATCTGTATAATTTCTCTGTTATTTTTCTAATACTTTGTGTTGCATCTCTTTAACAAGGAATACCTTATTTGAATTTGAAACTTTCATTTGATATAAATTTTGAAAGGCTCATAAATTGAATTTAGATATAAATTATATTTGCTTGTAAAATCGGGATCTCATAAACTGGGTTGTCTTGTATTTAAGAACAATTAACAATCAAATATCAGAGGTTTTTTCCTAATAACTTTTTAACTATTTGATTTTTATGATATTTAATTAGGTAATCAAACTGTTAAAGTCAATTTGAAATTTCATTTATTTAGAAATGGCTACTATTCAATCTGAGATTTTCCTGTAATAACAATAGTACTAATAGATTTTTATAACATTCAACAGAAAATATTATCATTATGATTGTGATGACATATCTCTGAATATCATTTGTTCTCATATCTTCAGCTATTGAGAAACATAGGACATGTGCAGACAATATGCCCACAATGCAGATGAATGCCCACTTCTGGGCTATGCAGAAAGTTTAGCCAGAGAGTAACGATCGGTAGTTATGGAGAATATTCAATTATAAACAATTAACGTAAAATGAGTTATGGAGAACATGGCACAAAGAATTTTTTTTTTTTTTTGTCAAAGGATGACACCACATTATTCTGGAAGTATACTATGTGGTGGGGTGAATTAAGCCCTTCCACAGGCTGCCTATCCCTGTGGAGGGGTGAACCGGATTGTGGAGGACGGGGATTGATGGATCGGGTCTGGACCCATGATAAATATTTTCAAGAGGTGGGATCTGGGACCTCCAGAGTGGAAGGCTGAAGCGTTTCTACATGGCCAGTCCGGTTGATTATGAAGAGATATTCAGAAGATTTAAGTAGCGAGGAAAGGGAATATAGTGAAAGTAGGAGGAAAATGAATTGCCAAATTCTGAACTAAAGAAGATGGGAACTCAGCTTGAATTATCCTATCTAGCTCTGAAGTATAATTCTACAGTGAGAGATGGTTGGTATAGTTGAATGAAAGATTTAGAGGGCATACTTGAAGGTTTAGTCCATTGAAGAATGATGAAGGAAATGACAAGGATAAAGGAAAGCTAAGAAAGATTTAAAGGTTTCTGCCAGAAAAAAAGTGTGGCAGACCACTAAAGGAAAAGAGGGTAGAAGCAATCAATAGTTTATTGAATTTTTCATAATACAATAAGATCACAGAATAAATTTTGACAATTAATAACAATGGAGTTAATTATCATAAACATAAGATTAAAAATAAATAAATTACCAATAAATAGACTAGCTTTATTGAATTTTTCATAATACAATAAGATCACAGAATAAATTTTGACAATTAATAACAATAGAGTTAAGTATCATAAACATAAGATTAACAATAAATAAATTACCAATAAATAGACTAACATAAACATAAAATTGATAAATAATTAACAGTAAAATAATTTAACAATTTCAATTAATTACAATAATTTTGAATTAATGTATACATGAATTAACAATAAGTAATTACAATGGAATAGATTAACAATTAAATAACAATTTGATTCAGTTAATTAGTATACACATCAATGGTAATTTAGTATTAATATTTTAATGATATAATAATAATTTAAGGAGTAAGGAATTAACAATGACCTGTTAATTCAATTTCTTACAAAATTATCAATGTAGTAGTATCCAAAATTACTATATTATATAAATATTTATCCACTTAATATTATGAATATTATAAATTATACATATAATAATTAAAGACCACAATAGAATTAATGTAATATATAAGAATAACAATAGGTAAACTAATCTAACATAACAAGATTACAATTTTGTTTTGTATATCTTCTTCTTCTGTGCAGTCTTTCTGTACAATAGTAGACAAAAATAAACAAAACCTAGACGAAGGACATAATCATGCACAGTCTATCTGCACAGGTTGAAGACAACGGGAATCTCTATGGAGCCGGAGCTTGAATTTTCAGTGACTAGAAGGAGTGGTTATTGAAGTTGCAGTTGATTTGTAGATCATTAAATATGTAATATATAAGAATAACAATAGGTAAACTAATCTAACATAACAAGATTACAATTTTTTTTTGTATATCTTCTTCTGTGCAGTCTTTCTGTACAATAGTAGACAAAAATAAACAAAACCTAGACGAAGGACATAATCATGCACAGTCTATCTGCACAAGTTGAAGACAACGGGAATCTCTATGGAGCCAGAGCTTGAATTTTCAGTGACTAGGAGGAGTGGTTATTGAAGTTGCAGTTGATTTGTAGATCATTACTTGAGGTCTTGTAATAGTCAGTAGTGTTTCAATATTGTTCATTGTTGTAGTTGAGCATCTTGTATAAAGAATAATATCCAAAAATTGAAACTAAGGTTAATGTGTCAGTTCTTCATGGTTCCAGTAGAGATAACTGATTAAAAATGCTAAATTATGTAACAGAATTAAAAGAAGGCAGATGAATGCCCATTTTTGGGCTAAGCAAAAAGTTTAAGCTGACCAATAACAATCACTAGTTTTGGTAAAAATGGCACCAAGAGAAATTCAGAAAATTGAATTATGGGGGTAAGGGAAGATGGTAGGATAGGAAGAAAGCAGATTGCCAAGATTTGAACTAAAGAATATGGATTATTGCTTGAATTACCTTGCATAGCCTGGAAATATAATTCTACAGTGAGAGATAACTGATTATATGTGATAATTAGCATATGAGAAATAAAAGAAGGCAGATGAATGCCCATTTCCAGGGTATGCAGAAAGTTCAGCCTGCCAGTAAAGACCCTAATTATAGAAATATTCCACGAAGAGATTTTGGAAGATTGAAGCATGGAAAAAATAGATGATGCTTAGGTTATTAACAATATGGATAGCCAAGAATCGATTTAAGGAAGAGGGATTATGGGGCGGGAATTAATCAGCATAGCCCAGATAAAGAAGAATAGAATGTGAATAGAAGAAAATTTATATGATAATGCAGATTTTCACAATTTTAGTAAAAAGTACACGTTCATCGTATGATAATGGTTAAGAATATTTTATTCAAAGTATTGGCCATTATTAGTTATACATTTTTCCCATCTTTCCGGCAATGCGTGGATGCCATGCCAGAAAAACTGTTCTTTTGAGGCAAACCAGTTATCAAGCCATTTTCATACATTTTCGTAGGAAGTGAAGCGCTGCTCAGCAAGTCCGTGCCCCATCGATGCAAATAAATGAAAATCGGACGGGGCCAAGTCTGGCGAGTAAGCCGTTAAAGAAATGTCTATGTTTTTCAGGTTACAAATTGCAGTTGTTGCATGCTATCAAACCTGCGGCTATTCTTAAGTAATGCTATGGCTTCAGTAGTGCTATGGTATATGTACTAGCTTCTTTTTATCCTTCTTCAATAGTGCTATGGAGATAAGTGCGCTTCTTCAATGATTCTATGGCTTCAGTAGTGCTATGGTAATATATAGTGTATATAGTCACCATGGCCAAATTGCGGCCCTTTAATATCTTCAATGCGGCTCCATATGAGCAGTCAATAGTTAGTATGAAGCAAAATTTATTTAACTATATAATTATATCACAGTATATTTTTTAATTTACTCATTTATTTGTAAAAAATACTATGCTGCTATGGTAATATATAGTGTATATAGTCACCATGGCCAAATTGCGGCCCTTTAATATCTTTAATGCGGCTCCATATCATGAGCAGTCAATAGTTAGTATGAAGCAAAATTTATTTAACTATTTAATTATAACACAGTATATTTTTTAATTTACTCATTTATTTGTAAAAAATACTATGTAACTATACAAAATAAATATGTGCAAAAATGTGTAACAAGCAATTTTTGAAAATTTGAAATCATTAGTTAAGATTATCCCGAAAAAAAAATCTGATTGCGACTCTTGAGTATTTTAAATTCCTCTTATGTAGATTGTAGTGAATAAAATTTGACCGCACGAAATATAAAGTATTCTATAATTATGCAATAACTATTTTAAATTAATAATTTGCAAGTTTTAAGTGAGTAAGAATTGTTAATTTTATCGAGATAATTTTTATTTATAAACAAAAATTTTTAAATAGTTTTAATAATTTTCTCCAGATGTCTGAGAAAATATTCTTTACATGTTTACTAATTAAAGCTAGTAAATAATGCTACACTCTCCATATGAACTACTGAAGAAGGAAAAAAGAAGATAGTAAGAGGGCATCAACTTCTACGGAGAGAAAAATCGCATCGATTTTCAGCGCCATCTAGTGATAGGAGTTTTAGAATAGAAAATGGCGTCCGTTTAATGAGTTTTATTCGAATTATAAATTATCACTTATCAATAAAAGAATTGGAAAACAAAATATACAGTTAGCATCCTTTGAAGACCACGAAAACGATAATTTTATTTAAATTTGTTTATATTTTCAAAAAATAGATGAAAGATAATTATTTATCTAAAATTTTATAATTAAAAAAAAGGCCTAGGACATGGATATATATAATGTGAAGAAAAAATTCTTCGTAAAATTTTGTGTACTGATAAGGGGTCTCGAAATAAGTCGAAAATGTCTAACGAACATATGATCTAAATCAGCCATTCTCAAACTGCGGCCCGCGGGCCACATGTGGCCTGCCAAGGTTTTACGTGCGATCCGGTCATAAAATTAATGAAAGCGCGAAATTCTTCTCGCACATGCAAAAAAATAAATGAATAAACAAAAATTCTGATATTAAACAATTTTTTTTAAAATCTGAAAAGATTAGAATTTTCCTAATTTGCTAAGTCCTTCCTGGGACTCATAAAATTTTACAATGCATGAATACGCTATTTAAGATTCCAATCTTCACCAATACAAAAAAAAAAACGCTTTTTTTATGATTAATCGTTTCTAAAAAAAAGCTTATCGTTTCGCGGCGCTGCAGTCGCTAGGTTTCGCTTCGATTTGTCGCGTGTAAAAAATAAACAATTAAATTTTTAATCATATTTGCGAAGAAAAACTTTTGATAAATTTCTTCATTCTTTGACTAAAGTCTTCATCTGAATTTTAGATTTTTATTTAATCCGTTTATTAAGTTTGTAAATCATGATGAAAGCTGTTCCAGCGGGCAGCTATCATCTTATTTTATATATACAAACAATTAAATTTTTAATCATATTTGCAAAGAAAAACTTTTGATAAATTTCTTCATTCTTTGATACTTCAATAAAGTCTTCATCTGAATTTTAGATTTTTATTTAATCCGTTTATTAAGTTTGTAAATCATGATGAAAGCCGTTCCAGCGGGCAGCTATCTTCTTATTTTATATATACTAAAAAAAATTTAAAACAATTTCTCAAAAAAATAGATTTTTTTTTTTTTTCGATACCAATTTTAATTTATTTTTTGTTTGTTTGTGTCAAAAATGATATTTTTGTTAATCTTTGCATGTCTCCTTGCCATAGACTAGAGCCTCATAGTTTGGAAAACACTGATCTATGGCATTCACGAATTGAGAAGTCAAGAGTTTTGTGAGCGACGTTTTAGAAGTCAGACTTTTTCAAATGACACCAATCGATTGCTGATTGCTGATATAGCATGTTGCGGCCCGCTTAATGTAGCAAACAAATGTATGTGGCCTGAGGAAAAAAAAAGGTTGAGAACCGCTGGTCTAAATGGTATCGTTTTCGAGTTATAACTCTTTAAAGCTAGCCAATCACTATCAAGTATATAAAGCGTCACGATGCGTCGCGTTGCCAAAACGGGTCGCATTGGGTCGCTCTCCTATTTACTACCGGGTAATAAGAAGGCGAGAGTCTTGGCAATGCGACGCATCGCGACGTTTTGTGTACTCGATGATGATTGGCTAACTTTAAAGGATTATAATTCGAAAGTGATGCCTTTAGACCATATGTTCATTAGATATTTTCGGCTTGTTTCGAGGTCCCCTATCAGTATACAAAATTTTACCCTGTGTATTAATTCTTCACCCTGTATATGGCCTAGGATTGAAATCAAAACAGAACTATTCTTTTTTTCATTTATTATATACGTATATATATATATGTGTGTGTGTGTGTGTTTATATGTATATGTTTGTGTGTGTGTGTGTGTGTGTGTGTAACAATAATTAAGGCGATAGTAGAAAAATCTAAATTTTTTGGTCTATCTATAGAATTTATAAAAATTCTTAAACATCTCTATCATAGCAATGATAAAAACAAGACAATATCCTATACTTATATTGTCCTAACAAGACAATATAAGAATTTCATTTAAATTTTTATATTAAGGCGCAAGGCAGTGCGCCGAGCCAAGTTCGCGCGGCGCACACCGTGTGTATATTTACACGAACCAACTTAAGCCATATTTGCCATCTTCATAACTTCGCTCCCGATTTAGCTAGTAAAACGAAAATTGTATATGTTGTTAAGTTTTATTCCATCACGATTCTGTAAAAATTTGAAGCTTTAATATCAAAGTGTCTAGGAGATAGAGACCCCAGAAAATCGCAAATTTGGGCACTGACTCACTCATCAAAATTATATAGTGCTTCCCGTAGACTAGAGACTTGAAATTTAGCACAAGTATAGGTCTTAGGATACAAGTAAAGGAAAAATTTTGAAAATGCCAATTTTTCAATGTTTTTGTGACTTATTATTTACTTCACTCGAAGAATCGAGCGCGTCGTATCTGGAAATGCGGCGTCGCCTATATAACAATCTTTTTAATGAATATATCGGTTATTACGAAATATTATCGTGTTCCGGCCGAAGACATACTTTACCACCCATATCAAAACACTATTAATACAAAACGGATAATTCATAAACATCGGTTATAAGGAAAAAATTGGCGTCGCGCGAAGAATTATTTAACTATCTCAGATTATTATGCGTTTAGCGTGTTTACTCGATATAACAACTTAGCAAAAAGTAGTGATATCCCACCAAAAACAAAAATGTGAAAAAATGGGCCAAGTTGTATTCTACCAATTTGTTTGGTCACCAAAAGAGTAGAGATCTAAAACAGGTGTCAAGTGCCATTCCAACTGCAATGTCGAAAAATCAGATTTAAATACTGAAATAAATTCAATATAGTGTCACTTTCAGGCTTTTACTTGTCAAGTTTTTGAGTTATATTAAGTTATTACCCAGCTATCATAGATATTAAAACTTGCCAAGTAAAAGCCTGAAAGTGGCACTGTATTGAATTTATTTCAGTATTTAAATCTTATTTTTTGACATTGGAGTTGGAATGGAACTTGGCACTTGTTTTAGATCTCTACTCTTTTGGTGGCCAAACAAATTGATAGAATAGAATTTGGCCCATTTTTTCACATTTTTGTTTTTGGTGGGATTATTTATTATATTGTATACAAATATTTTGAAACAAATATTAATTTCTAGCCAAAAAAATGCAATATTGTATTTGATTATAGTCATAATTTATATTATAATATATTGTACTATATTTCTGATGTTAAAAAGATTGATTAATTTGGCATGAATTTTTATAATAGAATACAGTAAGATATAATATTATTTTTTAGAAAAGCAAAACTTATGCAAAATAAGTAATTAAAATCATTAAAATTTATGTCATAATTATTTTTGATCAATATATATATAGTAAGTTTATATGTATTGTATAACTTTATCAAAATGGATTCAAGAAAAGATTATTACAAAAATATTTTAAAAATGGGTAATTTTTTTCTTTATCCATTTATTATTATAATTTATTATCATTATATGTTCTTATTAAAATAATTTTAGCAGTTTTAGGAACAATTTTCTATATAAACAGGGACAGAAAAAATGCGAGACCTGGAGCAACTAATATTTTTGAGGCCCTTAAAAAAAAGACAAAATTGACAAATATACAGTAGTAAGTGTACAAGAAAAGCGAAAACATTGATAGAGAACTTCAAATTTTGGCAAATTCTGAAGCTCGAACAGTATAATATATATTTTTATAATATATTGACTTATAAATTGAGGTCCCTAAAATTGCCGAGGCCCGGGGCAGCCACCCCTCTTGCCCCCATCTGATAGCCACTGATTATAAATCATATTATTAAGCATCGATGAAAAATATTAATTACTGTATTTGGTATTCATTTTTTGATCATTTGTTGGAGAACAAATTTGCATAACTTATTCAAATTATTATTGTTATTTTTTCTGGAACTGTTTCTAACAAATAATGTATCGAATTTTTTTTTTACATTATTCATTATCAAGTTTTGTCAACGATTTATTTAAATTTTTAATTTTAGATTATAAAGGAAACAATAATTGTGCAATGTTTTAAAAATAAGATTATTTTATCAAGATCATTTATTAGTTTCTTTTAAATAAACTTTCATACAAAGGATTATTTGTTTATTATAATTTTATATTTATTATAATTTTGTAATTAATTTGGAAGCTGTCATTATCGGTTCATAAAATTTAGACATTAAAATTTTTAAATTAATATTTAAAAATGCGATGTTTTAATATCTGTTATCAATACAGAAAACGGATAAAAATTGCAAAGATTATTTTAGAAAATACTGTACTGAATATATATATAGAGTATACAGGAATCCCTTGATTAATGCGGTTAATAAAACTTCGCATTATACCTCATATATCAAAACCGCGCTAATCAAACTAAAAATCCAATGGGAATAATTATAATGAATCCTGGAAAATACCAAAATTATAAATATATAATTTTTTCCCCCTCTCTCAAAACGTATCTATATTACATTATATGCACTTTAAATCACTGAGGAATATATATATATGTATTTAAAAATTTATAGTAAGAATTAAACGTTATTTTTCACAAAAAAAAAATTATTTTTTTTTTTTACAAAATTGCATAAATTTTGTAAAAAAAAATAATTGCACGTCCGTAGACATCGAGTACTGGAAAGAAACTGTAGGCAAGATTGGCTATATAATATTGTAATGGTTATTATTAGGTAGTTGCCTTTCACGCTAAATTTATTAATAAAAAAAATTACGAACGAATTTAAAATATATGACGAAAGTCGTAATATTAACAGAATTAAAACAAAAAAATATTAACAATTTATTGCAGTGCTCTAAATATGTAGACTACAATACCCTTGATTCAATTGCCAACGCATCAGAGGATTTGCGCAAAAAAAAAAAAAAAAATTCGCATTTGTTGAAGCGCACTAATCAAATTTGGCATCGTATATATTAAGGGATAGTCTCAAATTTTTTTGCGCACTAATCAAAACCGCATTATTCAAATCCGACTAATCAAGGGATTCCTGTATATATATATATATATATTATAATAAATTTAAACATTATTTTAACATTAATTTTTTTGATCATGTTTTTTATGCGCGAAAAGTTTAGAAGTTCAATCGCTATTGTAAAATGGCGCTAATGAGAAGTGACGTTTTTTAATGTTAAGTTAGTTACACTTACTATATACTCACTTTGATGCTAATATTTCTCCACATCAGAACAGGAAGAATGGTTCTTGTAACTTTTATATTAATAAAGAAGAAAAATGGTAGTAGTCATCTCGGAGAGAAAGGTTCAACACAGCTCAGAATGCCTAGAAGTATATGTCATGATACTGTTTTTCTTCTGTATTAGAAAAAAAAAGAAGAAATCGGTCTGACGATAACATCGGAAGCCATTATTAAGTCTATAGGATCCTATAGTCTTCTTATTACTGTAGGATTACTATACTCTCCATAGACTCAATACTGACTTCCGATGCTGTCGCCAGGTTTTTTCTTAAACTGAAGAAAATAAACAGCGAATTTAAGCCATTAATCGCTTCTATACAAATCTTAAGATTTTTATTGACTTCGTTTTCAGTTAACTTACTGTATTTTATGCATAAAATTATGCTCAAGATCCAAAGCCATTTTTATGCATAAGCTAGACAAGCTACAACTTAAGACCTCACATTACAAGGTACTCATATTTCATTAAAATACTAAATGATTTGAAGGGACCACTTAAATGTAACAATTTAAGGACCACAATACGCATAAATCCTGTCAAAATAAATTTTTAAATTAAGAGTTAATTAGATTTTTAACATTCAGTCTGCCATTCTAAGCGTATTTATAAGATTAGCTTTCTTTTATATCTATGAAAAAAAAAAAAAGTAATACTTTAGAGAAGAAACTTAAAATTAAGATTAATTACTATAAAAGTTGAACAGAAATTCCTTCCATCAAAACAGTAAGAAATGAAAATTTTATACTGTAAATCAATACTTCAACTATTACATCATTTAAATATTAAATGATTATTTTTTTATTAGAAAAAATTGATACATTATTATGAATGATTATTTAAAAAGGGAATTTAAGTAAATGTTGGATCAATCGTGAAAGATTATACGATATAATCTCGTAATTAGATAAAAAAGAAAATACATTTTTAGAGATCGAAAACAATATTCGATTTCATCATCAAGCGGCGGGTAACGTCGCGGACATCAAGTAACAATAAACGACATTTTCTTTACATTCCACCAACTAACGACGTCATTTCAACTGTTCATAAAATTGATATCAACTTGGAAATTGGAATAAATATGATATCACAAATACATCAATTATAATTTTAAAATATACGATATATTCTTTACTAGAGACTTTTTCTATTTCAGAATCTATCAATACGTAAAAATTTAACGAAATTTTGTATATTTCTTGTTAAATTTCCAATTTGGTAGATTAGAATAAAGTCGTGAATGAATATTGATGTTGTGATGCGACTTATAATATAATGATAGAATGAAGGATCATTATAAGTCGATGATGACATAATATATTCATTCTTTCATTCTATCAAGCATAATAACATCAATACAGATCCTATTTAGTGAAGCATACATAGTACAGACTAAATAGGATGAAGGAAAACTTCGTCGTAATATTTTTTGTCTTCGTCGTGTGCTGATAGGGGACCTCGAAACATGTCGAAAATGTCAAATGAATATATGGTCTAAATGGGACCGTTTTCGAGTTATAACCCTTTAAAGCTAACTAATCACCATCTACTTTACAAAGCGTCACGACGCGTCGCGTTGCCACTAAATATCGCATCGCGTCATTCGCCGTCTTACTAACACGGAAATCAGTAGGAAAGCGACGCAATGCGACGCGTCTTAGCAACTGGACGCGTCCTACGCTTTGTTTACTGGATGATGATTGACTAGTTTTAAAGGGTTATAACTCGAAACGGTGTGATTTTGACCACATGTTCATTAGACATTTTTGACTTGTTTCTATGCCCTCTATCAATACACAAAAGTTTACGACGAAGTTTTTCTTCATCCTGTATAAGAATCCTTTAAAAAATATTCTTTGAAAAAATTTAAATTTAGATAAAAATGAACTGGCTACAGTTCAAAACGTTGTTATTATAGTACAAACTATTATGGAATTTATTTATTTTTTAATCTTGAATATTTACTTTTCTTCAAAAAAAACTGAAAATCTCATATTTATACATTACAGTACATTTCAGTCGAGATCAAAAGATTTGCTTATCGTGAATGCAGAAATAAAGTAAAAATATAAAAAATGTCAAAGAATGAAAATCAATCTGTCCCAATAAGTTTTGAGTAAATTTTAAGTTGTAATTTTAAGTTTCTTAGTAAATTACAACTCTAAATCAATAAAAACAAAGGCGAAAGATTTTACCTTTCTCTTTGCTGATATGATCAAATTATTCAGCCCTACCAAGAGTTCATCAATAGTGAATAAAAAATAAATCAGACTACAAAAAACAAAATAAATAGATCACCTGAAAAATTACGTGAATGAAATATATTGCATATTGAGATTAAATAAAATATTTCTCTATCAATATATCACAATAAAAACAAAGGCGAAAGATTTTACCTTTCTCTTTGCTGATATGATCAAATTATTCATCCCTACCAAGAGTTCATCAATAGTGAATAAAAAATAAATCAAACTACAAAAAACAAAATAAATAGATCACCTGAAAAATTACGTGAATAAAATATATTGCATATTGAGATTAAATCAAATATTTCTCTATCAATATATCCTATCATCAATAAATGACTTGATAATAAGATCAATATTGCAAATATTGTCTAATGATTCGACATTTATCATCGAAGACCTTTTAATAATGAAAATTGAGAGATAAAAACAACAATGATTGAAAAACTTTCAATAAAGCGATAAAATATATCATATTTGTATGTAAAAATCTCATTTTATTAGGATTTTTATTAAAATTTTTCATAGTTACTCTATATTCGTTAAAAAGTACAATGTAGATGACATGACAGATTTTTGGAAATGAATCAATATGAAAACTCCTTTAAAAAATAATTTTCAGAGATCAGAAGAAAAAAAAATATCCATGTTGATATTGAGCAATATTCCTTATCAAATTCATAAATATCTCTTTTTATTTTTAAATAAAAAAAGGCACATACACACATAATCTGTATTACTAAATTACAAATTTTACAGGAATAAAGCATACATGAATTTGACATATAGCGCCATCTTTGGACCAAATTATAAAAAAATATATTTTAATTCGGTTAAAATTTGCATAGAATTATGATTTGTTTGTAAACAATATTTTTTCATTTAATAGAATAAAAATTTCTTTCTATCGAGATTTATAGAAAAACAAAAATTTTTCTGAATTTATTTGAATTTCTAGACTTTAAAAAATGTTTTTATGATAATATAGTACGTTTATGGAAGTATTGTAGGTCTATATGCAGGAAATACGAAACTCCTTTCAGTGCTGCTAATCGATATTTGTTAAACTGCAGTTTCGATACGAAAAAAATATATTACATTTTTAAAATTCAAGAATAAAAATATAAAAATTTAATGTTTTTTTTTTGCATGGTTTCTAATTTTGGCTAGTTCAGCTAATAAATTTAAAAATGTGCTTTAAAATAAAAATGCTGTGAGGTTAAAATAATGTAATTCTGCTTAGAAAAGATATTTTTGTAAAAAACAATCTTTCTAATAATTATTTACATAATAAGATACCAATCAAATTTGTTTTTATTTTTAGAGTTTATGTTGTTTTCCATTTTTATCTGATGGTAAAGTGTATCAATTGGTGTGAGATGCCTGTAAAGGGATCTGATACGGGTGGGATCATTTCAGATCCTTCACAGAATTTCACACGTAGTCCTGTGTGAATTGTCGCATTGTTGCTGATATTATGAATGACGCATACCAGTTCCCACCACAGATCGCTCATATCCTTGGTGAGCGATCTGTGAGATCAGCCATCAAGTAGAGTAAGGGTCACACCATCTAGTGCACAGAGCGTCACGACGCGTCGCGTTGCCAAGACTCGTCACTCGCATTCTTATTAACCCGATAGTAAATAGGAGAGGGATGCTTCTTGTCAACGCGACGCATCGTGACACTTTACGTACTCGATGGTGATTGGCTAGCTTTAAAGGGTTCACATGTAGGTACTCAAAGAGCCGCATGTGGTTCGCGAGCCGCAGTTTGCCGACCCCTGAAGTAGAGGATGGAGTTCAAGAAGCTGGACCCAAATTCCTCTTTAAAAATACTGGAGATATACGAAACAGGAAATGAATTCTGATTAATGAAAGAAGAAATAACACTGGTGCATCAAGGGTGATGCAAAGGAGCAATTATATTCCCTACTACTAATATCTGTGCTATGATTTGTTCAGTGATTATTTACAGGGTGTGCCAAAATTTACAGACTTGTAGAGGATAAAATTCTGAATAAAAAAGTCTAATCTCGTTTTTTTGATTTGAGGTTTCATTTAAAAGATATAATTCTTTAAAGCTATCCAATCACCATCTAGTGCACAGAGCGTCACGACGCGTCGCGTTGCCAAGACTCGTCACTCGCATTTTTATTAACCCGATAGTAAATAGGAGAGGGATGCTTCTTGGCAACGCGACGCATCGTGACACTTAATGTACTCGATGGTGATTGGCTAGCTTTAAAGGGATATATCTTTTAAACTGAGCCTCAAATCAAAAAACGCGACGAGATTTTATTTACTCAAAATTTTATCCTCTACAAGTCTGTAAATTTTGGCACAATCTTTTTGAATCACCCTGTATATATATATATATATAGTAGATTGGTATAAACCTATCATAATTAATAAAATATATAATTTTATCATAAGTTTGTTCATGTTTGATTCAGTTTTTTTCAAACAACATTCCATATTTCTTAATTTTTTAACTGCACCTCCTTTGCTAAATTTCTAGCTGCGCCATTAAAACATAGTACGCTTCCACTGGCATTAATCCATGAGTGCATAATATAATCAATAAATTTTAGAAATATAGTAATTAAAAATATACAATTAAATTTATCAATTAAAGTTTGTAAAAAACTGGAAAGCATGATTATATAAAATGAGATTTCAACTAATAGAATCAATAGTAATATTATGATATTAGTATTGATTCAATATATTTTTCAATTAAAAAAAAAAAAAAAAATTATGCAAATGAATAGAAATAAAAACAGGATCGTAAATATACTACACGTGACTTTTGACAATTTAAGATGAAAAATGTTTTAAATAATAGTTTCATAGAATATCTGGTTACTTATTTTCTTATATGGAATTTTGAAATTATTTAAATTTTCTTCAGATCATGGACAATGATCATTTACCCATTTAAGAAATCGAAAAATATTTTTAGTCTTGTTTCTCAAATTTTAATGATTGAGAAATTCATCGAAGGTTCCATGTAACCCTTTTACACTCCAGTGTCAAAAGTCGCAAGCTTGAGTTTTACTAAATCTAATTGGCAATTGTCCTTAATTTGTATTGAAAAATTGTTGGAAAGCTTAGAGAATAAAGAGATGTGTAAAATTATACAGTTTCTTTAAATCATAGAAATAAATTATAGGATTTTTTTGTGCAAATTTTTTTTTTAAATACGTTTCCGTTAATTCTGAACATTGTTTACAAAAATCTAGAAGTTGAGAACTAGGTAATATTGGACGATTGGCCCCTATGGAAGGATGCTAGACTTTTCTATCACATTTCCATACGACTGTCCGGTCAACAGGCAACAAAAAAATTTGATCGTCTACTTCTTAGTTTTTCTATCGGAGAAAGTACTTTTTTGGTAACAGATGTCGCCACTTTCCACTCAATTTAGGTACTAACAATTAAGTGGCAAGCAAAACAAATAAGGTTCCATAATTTTCTCATTCCTGCGGAGATATCAGCTTGAGTATGGAGGATAGGTTCTATAGACTGGCCCAGACCAGGACCATCTGGAACACACTTCTTACCGGGCTAGCTACAACGGTTTGTGACGTCACATAAGAGATCTGACTCGCCATACAGAATTGCAAGGACTATGTTAGAAGTATTTAATTAATTGATTTCGATACCATTCTTCATATTTTGATATATTAAAATTCTATAATTATGTTTGTTATTACAAAAGATTAAATCACCGCTAATTTAAATAGAAAAGGTAATATTTAAATGAAGAAAATTGAAAATGATAAAATGCAAAAATATAATTATATATTTTTGAATTTCTCTCTTCTAAAATGATTTCAAACCAAATTTTTATAAATATTTAAAATGCAACGAATATAATTCTGCACATTTAAGAAAAGAATAAAGTCAATACAATTAAAATATTTTTTTATTTACAAATATGCAGTTACATATTATATATATAAATATTTATATATTTTACTTCAAAAGTTGTGCATATACATAAAAGCTTACAATACAATTAGACTACAATGTTATTCAGTCTGTAGTTTAATTATAAATTCAATCTAGGAAAAAGGCACATTTTTTCATATTGCACTAATTTAACAATTTTGGAAAATAAATGGAGCCAAACATGCTAATTGTATAATATGCCATTTTGTTCCAATCCAAAGTTTACATAAAATTAACATTTTCAACTTAAATCTAAAATACTAAAAAAAGATGTTACTTAACTTTCACAAACCTAAAAAAAGATAATTTATGAACTTGTTAATGTTGATAATTTTCTTTTAGTACTGCTGACTTTTTTTATCATTTATCATTTTAGTATAATTATTAAGATAAATGTTTACTTAGTACTGCTGACTTTTTTATCATTTTTCATTTTAGTATAATTATTAAGATAAATGTTTACTATTCCTGATAATCATTGTTTTACAAGATTTAAAAAGTCATTTCCACAACTGCATTTATTATAAAGATCTATTCCCAGCAATTCTATTTTTTATTTTTTTTTTCAATTATGAGTTGAATTAAAAGATTCTTGGGCTCAGAAAATTTAAGAAATTCATTTTCGTAAGTCTGGCTGATATTTTAAAAAATCTGAAATGAATTAACTATAATATGAATTAATATATTCTAGGACCATTTTAGTTGTCCTCTGTCTGATAAAATTAAATATTTAAAAATTTCTTCAGGACATTCTAGCTCTAAAAAAGAAAATTCTAAAAAAAATCAAACTGTTATTCTTATATATAATAGCAACCAAACGAAAAACAAGCATGCATTTTAATGTCGTCTAAGAATGGAAAGATCTTAAAGCATTAGAAATTATGTTAAATTTACTATTAGAAGAATATTCACTTACCTATTTTATTCAAGATGAGATATAGAAATCTTCTGAAGCAGGTATAAGCTCTCAAATTATATAAAAACGGATAAATTACAGAGAAATTGAGTAAAACTAATGAGTAAAACACATTACCGTACTGCTTTTCAAAGCAACGAATCTGGCCCGGTAAGAAGTGTGTTCCAGATGGCCCTGCCCAGACCCTAATATTTTTAAGAGACTTGAGAATTGAATCTTGATCTTCCAGAGTGGAAAGCGTTTTCACACATTTAATCAGATCAAGATTTGAGAAAGTACTAAGCAAAAATTATTGCAAAATCTGCCCATATTCAAGTCTAGATTAAGTACTATGCTAACACATAAATGCCTTCAGGATTTAGGTAATAAATTAATGTAAATTTTCAACCCAGAATTTCGTTACTTTGTGCTATCTATATATGTCAATAAATAACTTTATCTTGTTTCTTTGTGTTTATGTATACGAAATTTTATTTCTTGGAAATAAAATTTCAGCCTTCTGTTCAGCAATCATTGACAAATTTCAATATTACGATAAGATTCTTTGTTTAAATATAAGAAAGAAGAGAAGTTTGAAGATCATTACTATCACAAAGAAGTAAGTATTTTTAACATTTAATCATCTTATTAATTATTTTTTACATAATATTATTATACGATTCAAAATGCATGCTTCCCAAAATCCATCCCTTCAGTCATCATCCCAAGAGTAAGAAACCTTCAGTTAATTGATTGTAATAAACGGCTGAAAGGGGTTCTGGTAATTTAATGACTAACAGAATAATATTCAATTCATCTGCAAACGAAATTGTCATGTTATTTAAATTGCAAATGTTACAAATCTGCTATGTTTTTATGAATAATAAAAGAGTAGAAATTCCATTAAAAGATTTTCGGGTGGAATATTTATTTGAGTAGCGTGTACTATATCTAGCACTACCAATTTTAAAATGCTTTTCTTTGCTAATTCTATAATTTCAAATAAAGTACTGGAGATGGGACTTTAAAATCAGAAATTTATGATTGAGACTACCATATAGTTATGATGTAATGAATTCTCCCATTTCAAATAAATTAAAATTGAGAAATAATTCATTACATTAAATAATCTTCATAAATAGTTATTTTAATAAGTTAATATTTGTAAAATTATGAATTTGATCTAAGTAAGTTCTACGAGAGAAATTTTGAAATTAGTACAAAAATGACAAAATGCTATATACTGGTAAAAGCAAAAGTCATCCGGTGGCCACGTGATAAAGCAGTTTCTTACTTGGAATATTTATTTGAGTAGCGTGTACTATATCTAGCACTACCAATTTTAAAATGCTTTTCTTTGCTAATTCTATAATTTCAAATAAAGTACTGGAGATGGGACTTTAAAATCAGAAATTTATGATTGAGACTACCATATAGTTATGATGTAATGAATTCTCCCATTTCAAATAAATTAAAATTGAGAAATAATTCATTACATTAAATAATCTTCATAAATAGTTATTTTAATAAGTTAATATTTGTAAAATTATGAATTTGATCTAAGTAAGTTCTACGAGAGAAATTTTGAAATTAGTACAAAAATGACAAAATGCTATACACTGGTAAAAGCAATATCCTTTGCAAAAGTCGTCCGGTGGCCACGTGATAAAGCAGTTTCTTAATATCTTGGAAGACTTGGTTCAATTCGGAATCTCATTTTCAGATGTTTTAGAAAGGGTCTGAGTCTTATCCTCTGAAGCCCATACCTATGGCCGACCCTTTGAAGCCCATATTTATAAGCGACCCCTTTTGGGCATTGAAATGCCCAATCGCTTTTTCCCTGAGAGGCTTCATGTCTCTTTTCACCCAATGAGTACTAAGCGGTGGGGCATACCAATGTCTACCATATACCATCCATTCCATTTGGGTCAACCATTAGATGGAGAATGAAATTCAAGGAATTAGGGTCAAGATTCTCTTTGAAAAAACTGTGGAAGTGTTAGACCTAGGAATTGCAACCAGCTGAAAACATTGAAAGCACAGTACGCTTCTACCACGGCCATCAAGTCTTCTTCACATATAATAAGTAACCTGTGGTTCATCTTATATATGTATATAAGATGAACCACATAGAGGAATCGAAAACATTAGAGCAAAGCGATTATATTCATAGAGGGATCGAAAACACTAGAGCAAAGCGAATGTTGCTCCTGTGTGTTTTTCTTTTACAGGGATCTCCGAAGATCATGCTCTTCGCGACCTTTTCTTACTAAAATCCTTGACTAATAATCGCATATCTGCAGAGAAAGAGCACTCAAAGCACATATCTTCACCGGTCTTAAAGGGAGAGAGATTTTCCCTGGTTCGTATCCTGATGTAACCTATTGCACATAGGTTACATCGGGATACGAAGACTGCCGCAGGCCACCATAGAAACGATATCGACCACCGCCATGAATAGGCTGGGCTCTAGCGCCTTGCCATGGCCGAATATCGCTGGAGGTAACTCCACGAGGTTTGGCGTTCTCTCTGGGAGAAGCAAGGTTTTCTTCGATCTAAGAGGATAGAATCCCTACCAACCCGAAGTCAACCGCCAACCACCTGTCGGACTGACATTATTTAAGCTACGTTTAGACTGTGCTACTTTTCATGCAAAAAGACGCATGCAACTAGGAGCGCGAGAAGGCATGCAAAGACGCAGGCCTCAAAATCTGTTGCAATACTAGGCGCAAGAAGGCGCATGTATTCCCCATCCTAGTTAGGTTACCCGTGCAACTAGTCTTGCAACATCTTTAGTCTTGTTTTGATTATTTTTAAACTTTTTTCGGAAATTTTTTTTCTTTATGAATTGAGGTGTGAAGTTCAATTTATTGAAGAAGTTAAATTTATCGTCGTCAAGTCATTTTAGTAAATTTTTTGAAAAGACAAACTATCTAACCTGACTTGATTCAAAATACTGATGTTAATAACATCAGAAATGACAGCGCTTCGATCGAAATATTTGCGCATATTAGCGCTTTGATCGAAATATTTGCGTGTCAAAACACTTTCTTTTATCTTCTTTTCCTTCTGTCATTTGAAATGGTAACAATAGCTGCCGCTAAAGTCAAAACACTTTCTTTTTTCTTCTTTTCCTTCTGTCATTTGAAATGATAACAATAGCTGCGAACAACTCTTTTCGTATCAGTATTGTCTGCAATATGTCTCCACGTGTGAACACGAAGGGGCAAGTTGCATGCCTCATGCGGCTGTTGCACATTGAGGCATGCGTCATTCTGCATATAATGTTGCATGCAGAGAGACATCGTCTAACCGTAGGTTTAGGCTTTTATTTCTCGGCCATACATCCCTTCAGGATGGTATGCTACCTTGGGATTTGGGACTTCATGCGGCTGTTGCACATTGAGGCATGCGTCATTCTGCATATAACGTTGCATGCAGAGAGACATCGTCTAACCGTAGCTTTAGGCTTCTATTTCTCGGCCATGCATCCCTTCAGGATGGTATGCTACCTTGGGATTTGGGACACTTTTAGAGAACTCGTACCTCACGCAGAGCATACGGTGAACTGATTCTTGATCCCGGACTCGCAGGGACTGGGCAGTCGAGTCGCCCTCGCCAATAGAGCATCTATTGGCGAGGGTTGGGTGCAGCCAGCTCTTCCGACCCAATAGGAATTTCTTCGCTTGGGAGCATGTCTGGATTATCCACTTACGGCCATTCCGAACTTACCTGATACTGCATGATCTCTCTATAGAAAGTCAAGCGATGGCCGAGAACACAACGGTCTTCACCAAGTTTTACTCACACTCGAATACGGGTTCCCTAAGCTCGACTTGGAATGCGTCGTAGGAACACCGGCTGATGCATACATTAGCACATTCATCAGTCAAGTACAGGGATGCTTGTCCAAAAACCATCCTACTGAGAATTTCTTAGTATCGAGACACTATGAATGTATCGGCCCGGTTGTTAAACAGATACAGACATAGTACCTGCCAGCATAAGCCCCCTCGCCGCTTCAAGAGGGCCCTTCTCATGGAAATAGTGACCTGTGATTGTAAAGTGGGCTAAAAAAGAAGAAACTCTTATTCATGGTAGGCTAGCGGTCAGATAAACTATGGTGTTCAACGAGAAAGTTCAGGACTTAAATCATCTTGGGCGGTGTGAGAATCGGAATTGAATCCAGTTTTCGAAGGAGGTAAGCCAACATTTCGCCGCTCAGCAATCTGACAAGGATAGGCTCGAATGCAAATATTCATATTGTTTCCATTGTTGTTCTGTTTATCATATTTGTTATTGTGGGAAAGTTGCTTGCAGATTTAAATGAAATCCATTAGATGGTTATTTGAAGGAGGTAATCGTAGTATGTCCCCTTCCATTGTTGTTCTGTTTATCATATTTGTTATTGTGGGAAAGTTGCTTGCAGATTTAGATGAAATCCATTAGATGGTTACTTGAAGGAGATAATCGTAGTATGTCTCTATTTACATACATTTTCAAACACAGGATTTTACTTATTCAATCATCTCTTAAAAGTGAAGATTACATATAAGAACTTGATTTCAATATTCTAATTTGGAGGAATCACAAAATTTTTCGGCGAAATAATTATTTGATGTATTTTGATACAATACCTCTTCGTGAAATCGAAAAATTTCCTTTCATTGTTTAGTAATTCGATTTTGTTCAAATACTCGATTGTTTATTGGCAGACATTCAAAGCTAAATTATATTTTGAAAAGAAATACATCAGGATTACGATAGATTACTCGAAAACTTGGATAGTTTAGAAATTCAATTTTTTATTGTGTTAATCTGAAATCAAGACTGTAGACGTAAAAATGTATATAGAAAATTACCAAACCATGTAAATTTTCTGTTTTAATTAGTAGCATATCTTAAAATGGCTATTATTTAACGCATAAAATGAATGCAATCATCTGGAAATTTTATATTTTTAGATCTTATTTGTGCAGTTTAATAACATTTTCGTAAAAATATTAAAATTTTCAGAAAGTTTCTTTACAAATATGCAATAATTGTTTAATTGCATACTCTCTGTAAAAGTGAGGTACATTATCAATTTTTTTTTCAACAGAAAAAATAACAGATGGAGATAACAAAATTATCTATAAAGTAGTTTATTTTATAAACTGAAAAATGTAACTAAAATAAAATTATAATAATTTAGCTAAGAACTGGAAACTAATTTATAAAATGCAATAAATTATATTTTTAAGTTCATGAACATAAATTAATATAAGTTAATTATCATTCAATAAAAATTATTTAAACAAAAGAAAATGAAGTGTTTTTAATTAACGTCTGTTTATATATGGAATTATATAAATATTGATTATTAGGATATCATTATGTATAAATAATTTAATCTTAATATTATCATATTATTAATGGTAAAGTAAAGCTGTGCAAAGGTATTTAGGAATTCCATATCAAGTGATCTAGGGGTACCTGCTCGACTCCTTTCAATTTTTCTGAAACTTGGCATGAATATACATACAGGTTTCACAGGAAGTTGTGCAAAATTTCAGTTCAAGAAATGGTGTGGTTGAGGCACCAGGATCTTTCTTATGGCATGGTGTGTAACGCAAATTCCACCATGAATAATTTTCAAAGTTTCAAATTTAATTGTTGCATAACCATAACATTTATCACTCTGCTCTTTAAGTTTGTTCAGTTTTTTTATGTTAAATCCAAAAATTTTGTTATCAAATGTAATAAGGTCACTAATAAAATTTGACCAATGTTTGAGAGTAAATATATCAGGGTTTGATACTGAATTTAATTTTTTCTGCTACTACTGGAAAGAGCAGATTTTGAGCTACAATGGTTTTACAGTTTTCAATCTTGAATTTCTTCAAAATTATGCTAATTGACATAGGACTCTCTTGATCTTTAAGGAACCAGGTGCAAAAGAGTAATGGGAGTCCCTTTGCTTATGTCGAAATAAAAATAGTAAATAAATATTTCTTTTTGCGTTTAATAATATAATCATCATAATCAAATAGGTATATAGTAAAAAGTTTGTATGAAAATTAAAAATATTTAAAAATCAATAATTAGTCATCCCTGTGCTTCCAATGCAACTCCTATTTCCACGGCCCTATTTCTTGCTCCAGCTTTCTTTTATGTCTTTCTTCCAACTTTTTCTTTATTTTTCTCTTGTTCTTGCTCCAAAAATATTCTCGTTTTCAGATATTTTCATTAAACTCATTAACATACTATACCACATCAATATATAAATCAATATCCTGTAAGATTTCATTATATAATTATGATTATCATATTTTCCATAGAATACCACTTGAATAATACAGAATAGAATCCTGTGACCAAATTCCTTATTTTCTATCAGTAAGGATTCAAATCTACTTATTAATTCAATCTCAATGAGCTGGCAATCCGCGTTGAGTAGCATTTTCCAATCCATCATGGGTTTGGCCAACACGCAAAGGATTCTTTATTGACTCTCTCCACATATATCTTGTGAAGAGTTTCTGGCATAAAATCTTTCAACATAATTCTGGATATTAGCCATCGAATTAAAGTGTTTCTAAATATTAATATATTCTGTAGAATTTTTTTTATAAATAGTCAATTGAGTAAAGTTTAAAACAAAGTACAAATTCTTAGATAAATTTTTGTCATTCAGTGATATCTCAAAATAATTAATATGAAAATATTATTTTAAAGTATAATAAAGTATGTACAATATTTTAATTTTAATATTTATATACACATTATTGGAAAATTGAAAGCATTACAGCATACCAATTTGTGATACAAGTAACTTATTTTTAAATAAATAAATTTTTATTAATTAATGGACGACAATTTTTTTCTTCAAACAGATGTGCAGTTAGATAAAATTCCCACGTTAATCTTGAAAACTGATATCTGATACTTTATCTCAATAAAAATTACGTAAATTGTTGTCTATAAAAGAAGACAACGAATTTTCTCCTTCACTTACTCTCAAGTAGTTCAATCATGAGGTTCTTGATTGCATTATGCACCTTTGCTCTGGCCTATGCAGGTATATACATATTCTTTTTTTTATAATTTTATAAAATAGATTTATTTTCATTTTTAATCTTAACCAACAGCCAATCCTGCCTGCCGACTGGAACCCGAAACGGGTTTATGTCGTGGTTACTTTCCTCGCTTCTACTATGATCCAGAAGATGGCACATGTAAGAAATTTATCTATGGTGGATGCGGAGGAAACGACAATTCTTTTGCAACTGAAGAAGAATGTCTGGAAGAATGCAAAGGTAGAAATACTTCCATTAATAATTAATATCCATTGATTAAATTAATCGAATTCGTATCGTCTAAAGGTACTGAACCCGAAGAGCAATATTCTCCAAATTCCGTCGCTATTTGTCATCTGAAACCTGAAAGAGGAATGTGCTTAGGATATTTTCCGCGATATTATTATAATGCAGAGACAAGAAAGTGCGAGGAGTTCATTTATGGCGGATGTCAGGGAAATCCCAACAACTTTAAAACCTCAGAAGAATGCGAACAGACATGTGTCAAGCCAGGTAAGTCGGATTTTTGTGTGCCGAAATTTATAGAGAATATATCATTATCGCTATTAATTTCTTATATATTATAGAAGAACAATTTTCTGATGTTCCCGTTTGCGAGCAAGATGCTGAACCTGGCATATGTTTAGCTTATATGCCACGTTATTTTTATAACAAACATACCGGAAAATGCGAACGGTTCATTTATGGTGGATGTGGTGGCAATGAAAATAATTTCAAAACTTTAAAAGAATGCGAACAAGAATGCGGAGGTAAATATCGTTCTCTAATTATCTCATTTATCAATAAGTAAGATTAAAAAACCAAATTAAACTTTTCCAGTCTCATATTCCGAATCCACTTGCCAACAGAAAAAACAGACAGGACCATGTCGCGCTTACTTTCCTCGCTACTATTACGATTCCGAAGATGGTGTTTGCAAGAAGTTCATATATGGTGGATGCAGAGGTAACGACAACAACTTCGAAACCCAAGAAGAATGTGAACTCACATGCGGTAAGCATTCTACACATAAAATTACAATTTTAATACTCTTAAAGAATGCGAATGAACTTTTTCGAACAAGTCTCTGAGAGCATTTTATATTTATTAATTTTTTAATGTTATGAATTTATTTTTTCTTCATAGCTTCTTCAGCACCAGTAGATTGCACATCCGAACCAGAAACTGGAATGTGTAGAGGTTATTTCCCCCGTTACTTTTATGATCAATCTACTCAGACCTGCAAGAAATTCGTTTATGGTGGTTGTGGTGGTAACGGCAACAACTATAAAACTGAAGAAGAGTGTCTAAGGACCTGTGCATGTGAGTATTTAACAAAAATCAGAAAAATGAGCACTTGAATGTAGTGTCTATAATATTAATGTATATATTTTTTTTCTTTTAGAAAGTCGAAGATTATCTATGAGTGATTGAAAAACTACAACAGAGTTTTATGTATACAATAAATTTGTACAAATATCTTCAATGAAATAAAAATTAAATATAAAGTTGTAGTAATGTTATTAATAGAATATTAAGGAAATTTTCCGCTACTATACTAAATTTTAATTTTTGATTTTAAAACATTTCTCTTAGTCCCATTATTTCTTTGTAAATTCTCGTAACGTAAATGATTTTGATAGGAAAATCTATAATGAATAGATATTTTTCTTAAATATTTATCTTAAGAGCAAATAATATTGTTTTAATCAAGGCCAAAGTACATTAAAAGACTCCAAGTACATTGGTGCAAATGATTTTGATAGGAAAATCTATAATGAATAGATATTTTTCTTAAATATTTATCTTAAAAGCAAATAATATTGTTTTAATCAGGGCCAAAGTACATTAAAAGACTCCAAGTACATTGGTGCCAAGGAAATTTTCCGCTACTATACTAAATTTTAATTTTTGATTTTAAAACATTTCTCTTAATGCCATTATTTCTTTGTAAATTCTCGGTAGATTTTGATTGAAAGAGTAACGTAAATGATTTTGATAGGAAAATCTATAATGAATAGATATTTTTCTTAAATATTTATCTTAAGAGCAAATAATATTGTTTTAATCAAGGCCAAAGTACATTAAAAGACTCCAAGTACATTGGTGCTTTATGCAAATATCCTTATATCGCCTCTTCTCGGGCTAGCATGCACACATGAAAAAAATGCCTGATCTATTTTTTTTATTTTTTGTCATACAAAACAAACCTAATTATTAATTTATATTCTTGCAAACTTTTATTAAATTTATATTTTTTGTGCTGAAATAAATTCATCCATTTGATCTTCACTTCTTGTTATGGAGGGTATAGCACATTCATATGATCGTCGATATAATTATGATTTGATTTAAATCAGTGATGCAAATCCAAAATTTTTCGTGTGCAAAACTATTAGGAAAATCAGGCAATGTATTTGAAACTAAATAAATTCAATAAATTAATTTGAAGTATAGTAATTATAGATATAGGAAGTTTTATTACATTATTGTTGTGTTACGGAAAACAAATTATTTTTATAAATTTCTTTCAGAATATCTAATGGAGAACTACAATCATAAACTATCGAGTTATGCTACTTATAAGAAATACAAGGAATCCACAAGCACTTTAAGCAGAAAATATGTACTAAATATCTAATATAGGAAAACCTGTGCTGGGTGGCCAGCTTTGGGTGGTTGAGATTGTGGCCACTAAGCACAGTTTGGCACCAGACACAGTTAGTTGCAAATTTCTTTATTAAACATCAAAGTTTAAAATATAAAGTTCAAGACACATTCTTAATTAAATCTAAGGAAAGAAATCACTAATTAATGCCTGTTTTCGGGATTTTTCACTTTGGAATGCTCAGCTGATAGAAGATCTAGAACCCATCTGGCATTTCTGATCAAAACGCGATTTGCTGGCCACCTGGTAGATGCTGCACACAAATTGCCGAAATTAAATATCACTGGCCATGGCCAGGGAACACAGATGGACATTTTATACAGTTTAAAAATCCTGCAATATGCTTGAGCGGATATTATGGAGGCCATGGCTTGCAGCACAGGTTTTCCTGTAATAAATTGTGTATTTTTCCTGGTTAAAATGCTTGTGGATTCCTTGTATTCCTTAGAGAACTGCAATTTGTAAAATTAAAAATTTGTCAAATAATTCAATGGAATTTATGTATTTGTTTATTATTATGAATTAATATTGATTCTAGATCATGACAATAAGTTTTTAAGTTAGAAATCTAAAGTAAAAACATATTCGGAAAGTTGATAATTAGTTTTTTCTGAACTGAAAAAGCACTCATTTATTGGACTATTGATTTTTTTTTTAAACCAGAATTTTCTCCATTCATGTTAGTTATTTATTAATGAATTTTATTTAGTTTTATGTTTTCACTTATTTCAATTTGATTTATGCTGTTTCTTGAGGTAAATTATTTTTAAATCTTGTTATATTTTCAATTGTTCCTGTTATATCAGTTTAAATTAACTTCACATTTAACATGGACAGAATAATAGTTGAACTAATTCAATGTTGTTTCCTTCAAAAAGTTAAATTAAAAAAAAAACTCTAAAATGAAACTAATGATTCCATTTATAAATTTTATTTGTTCGATGAATTTATAAATATATATCTCTACAAACTGCATAACATAGTTTGCAGAGAGAACAGGGTCAAGTAGAATATAATTTTTTGAAAAAAACGAATCACATTGTCATGTATTCGCCCCTATTCAATGTTTAGTAAATTTAATGATGGCCCTGATTTTAATTATACTTTTTTTTTGAATTTTTTATTTTCTCAAAATTATTGACAATTTTGTAAAAAAAATTTTCATCTTTTCCATTTCGAAATGGAATAAAAAACACATGTGAATTAATTTTATCTAGTGTATGTGTGTATCAACACTTCTAAATATTATCTGACTTGAATAATATTCATTATATCTATTATTTTGATATGATTGAGATGAAATTTTCAGGCGATCTCAAGTAAACTAAGAAATACATTCATTCAAAATTCATCGAAATCAACTGAACGATAAATCTCTAGAGATTTCCAGGAATGATTGAAGAGGAGAGAAGGCGAAAGAAGAGAAGAAACCAAGCTTTTTGCAATTTTAAAATTACTCTAATTTATTAATTAATTGCATTTGAAATTTGGCAAGCTGTGTCTTATACTAAATTTTTTCATTGAATTAAATTCCCTCATAAAGAAGTTTTATAGTTACCAATATTACTAGCACTATGGCAGGAAATTAATATATATATACACCCAAAAAACGTAAATAAAACACGAATTAATCAAAAGGAAGAAGCGTTTTCGATTTTAAAATAAATCGAAAGCGCTTTTTCCTTTTGATTAATTCGTGTTTTGTTTACGTTTTTTGGGTGTATATATATTAATTTCCTGCCATAGTGCTAGTAATATTGGTACTTATGTCATTTTTGGCAGTGTAACTGTTTTTCAATTTTGAAGTTTTGTAGTAACAAAAAGAAATTCTATAAAACGAAAACATCGAATACTTTATATTCAAATTTAATCATGATATATATTATGCAGTTATAAATTATTAATAGATACGTATATTATCAACGTTCTGAAAACATTTTAGAGATATAATAAGCTCGGTACACTATTAGAAATAGGAACTAAAACTGTTTCTCATTTTCTACAGAAAGAATTTTTATTTTTCTCTGGCCTATCACTGAATAAAATTTTGCAATTTCCGTGTATTATTAATAAATATTTTATTTATATTTAAATAAAAAAATATCTTAAATTTTCCATACTTGACGACAGCGTCTGAAGTCAGTACAATGGGTGATCGGTTAACGAACATAATCTTTCTAAGATAATGTTCGTTATCCGAATTGTTCGTTAACCAATCATCTATTTACCATAGGTTTTTATGGGAACTTGATTAATTCGTTTTGGGAACCCAAAAAAATAAATAATTATATAACTTCTTACTACGCTTATTTATATGTAATAACCATAATATATAGTCTTGCATTTTAATCTATTATTGTTTATTTCCCGTTAAAGAATCCGTCAAATATCGATTGCTTTTCTCTCTTCTTCAGGATTTTTCGGAAGTGATTAATGGCATTGTCGTTATACAGATCCCAAGCCTATTGACCCTCATCTTGGTATGGGTGCATTCTAAGACCAAAATGTTGTAAAATCTCGCTTATCTTCTTTCAGTTTTGCGCGTTCGTGGAGATATAGGTAAGGATGGGAGACGAATGACAGGTTTAGACCTTGCGCGTTGGTGGACTTATGGGTAAGGATGGAAGAATAGGCCTTGCACATTTGTGGACTTATGGGTAAGGATGGAAGAACAGTAAGGAATGATATGCTTAGGCCTTGTATGTTGGTGGACCTATGAGTAAGTCAAACGTCGGTGGACTTATGGGTAAGGATGGGAGAACAGTAATTTTTCCCATAAAATGAACTCGGAGACAACGTAAAACAAATCAAAGATTTATTAAAGGTTAGAAATGAACTCGGAGACAACTTAAAACAAATCAAAGATTTATTAAAGAAAGTACAAATCAAAGATTTATTAAAGAAGATAAACTCGGAGACAACTTAAAACAAATCAAAGATTTATTAAAGAAGGTAAGGGGAGATTTTACAATTTTAAGAATGGCATCCATACCAGGTTAAGGTCAGTAGGCTTGGAGATCTCTACCACGACAATGTTATTATTCACTTCCGAAAAATCCCGAAGGAGAGAGAAAAGCAATCGATATTGGGCACAATTCTTTATCGGAAAATAAACATATAGATGAAAATGCAAGAATATGTATGTCTTTATCAGAAAATAAACATAATAGATGAAAATGCAAGACTATGTATGTACAGTATATATTATTGTTATTACATATAAATAAACATAAATAAAAAATTATAATTTTTATTTATGTTTTTTTTGGGTCTCCGGAACTAATTAATCAAATTCCCATAAAAACCTATGGTAAATCGATGATCGGTTAACGAACAATTCGGATAACGAATATTGTCTTGGTCTCCAGAACGAATTAATTAAATTCCCATAAAAACCTATGGTAAATCAGTCGGTTAACGAACAATTCGGATAACGAACATTTTCTTGGAACGGATTAGTTCGTTAACCGATCACCCACTGTACAAAATTAGTTTCGAAAATTGGTGTAACTAGCAATTAAAAATGTTTAGCATTTTGTATTAATAAAATTGCAGATCAGGAATTAAAGTCATTAATATTATTTTAGATTTATTACTTTTAATGTAAAGTAATTTCAATGGCTGCGTTCAGCAGATTGAACGATTGTGGAAAAGTTGAGAGATATTCTGCTGAACGCGTCTTCAAGATAGCGCTACTATCGAACTTGTTGAGTGAGTGACGTCACGTTTCGTAGCGGATTTCATTTACGTACCATGGTCTATAAATATATGGTCTATAAATATATTATAAATATATTTATTACCATGGTCTATAAATATATATGGTCCACCCACTTCGACGCCATTGCTATAAGATTTTTGTTTTGAAATTCCATCACTAGAAGCGCTGGTACAAGCTACTCCGTGCAATTCGTACTTGTAACGTAGGTTGTTATTATAGAACTGCCATATTCTTGGCCCTATTGTAACATATCTGCTACCATTTTTCCAATTATTCTTTCTATCAATCAATTTTCATTAAATTTTCGTAAATAAAGCTAATTAAAATTTCATAAATAAAATTATATAAAACTCAGAAAAATAATAGAATTTTACATTTGGAGTGTTTATGTTCTTTACTTGTTATGTAATAAAAAAAAAATTTTGATTAGATTTTTATATTCAGTAAAATTAATTATTTTAAAGATAAAATTTCTAATTAATTGTATATTTTAAAATATCTAAAATAATTATAGGAAATACATTTTTAACCATATGTTTTAATCATGGATACATATATATGGATATACTGCTCAATACTAGTAATGGGGTGAAGCCGTTGAAGTAGTGAGGTTACGTGCTATATAATGGTGCACATTGGGGTACTACAGCTTTTTTATTAATTATTTGGATCTGGTCATCATATCTACTAACATAAATGGGATATGTTTGGTCACCAAAACAAAGTCAATTTGCTATGTCGTTGATTTTACGACGTTGCTATGTTGATTTACCCCACCAACGGGACTGCTTCATTCCTTGCTAGTATTGAGTAGTCTATCCATATATATATATCGATGGCTTTAAAACATATTTTTAATTCTAGATATTAGTCAGATGTAAAGAAAAAAATCCTGGCAGACTCCTCGAAAGGGGTTGTTATAGCTCTACCACTTAATAATCATCACTGATGGGAAAGTGGTATCACCTTCTTCTATACTTCTTGTTACAATCTGCCTCAAGACTCCACCATTTTGGTTTGGAAGGCATAATCACAGTTACACATATAACGCCAGGGTAAGTTAAGTTCTACTCTTTAAGTTATATGACTCCTATACAGGAATACTGACAATTGAATTAAAATTTATAGCAACTTTTAAATCTGTCTGTTTTTTACTTACATTACTCTGAAAATGTTTTAATTGAATCAGTAGTAAGCTAACTCAGAAAACATGATCAGATGGCAACATTTATTAGGCATTCTCGTGTGTAATTTCATGATTTTTGAAACAAACCAGGAATCAGTACAGGCATCTGTTACAACCAGTTACAATCAATTCATATTAATTCTAGCACGATCTTCCCAATAAACATTTTCGGAGAATTTGTTTCGACATGTTCGTTCGAATAATGTTTATGGAAAACTTAAGTCACTTTAAACAAGTTAAAAGCTGTCATCGGATAGCTGAAAACGATAGAAAAATCCACCAATAAAAAATTTTGAGAATTTCTATTCATAAAGGATAATTTTCCATCTGACAGATGTACAGTTAAATTTAATTCCCACTTTAATCTGCACACTGATACCAGATATTTTTATCTATAAAATTGCGCAAATTATTGTCTATAAAAGAACTTCATTTATCTAATTCATTTACTCTCGAGTATTATAGTTTTAACGATGAAGTTGTTGATTGCATTATGCGTTTTTGGGCTGGCCTACGCTGGTAAATCTCATTTTTATAATTATTAAGACACCTTTTCAATTTACTAATCAATCTTAACTCGTAGCCCTTCCTGCCTGTCGATTGAAGCCTGAAACGGGTTTATGTCGTGGCTACTTTCCTCGCTACTACTATGATCCAGAAGACGGCACATGTAAGAAATTTATCTATGGTGGATGCGGCGGAAACGGAAATTCGTTTGAAACCGAAGAAGAATGTTTGGAGGAATGTAAAGGTTGGAAAATCTTGGAAATTCTGTATCTCGAAATGTAATTATATTTCGAAACGTAGTTGATCTAAAGGGTATAATTAATCGTTCTAAGGAGCCGTAGTGGAATATTCTCCTGATACCATCGCCATCTGTCATTTGATGCCAGAAACAGGAATGTGTTTGGCATATATTCGACGATATTACTACAATGCCCAGACAAAAAGATGCCAGGAGTTTATATACGGCGGATGTCAGGGAAATGCAAACAACTTCGAGACTTTGAAAGAATGTGAACAGAGGTGTGTCAAACCAGGTAAGTCCGATTTTCATCTGCCGAAATTTATAGGTAATATATTATTATCTCTATTAATTTCTTATATATTATAGAAGAACAGTTTTCTGAAGTTCCAATTTGCGAGCAACCAGTTGAACCTGGTAAATGTTTAGGTTTCATGCCACGTTTTTATTATGATAAAGAAGCAGGGAGATGCAGGAACTTTATTTATGGTGGGTGTGGTGGCAATGATAATAATTTCGAAAGTTTTAAAGAATGCGAACAACAATGCGGAGGTAAATATCGTTCTCTAGTTATCTCATTTATCATTAAATAAGATTAAAAACTGAATTAATCTACGGTTCATTTATGGTGGATGTGGTGGCAATGAAAATAATTTCAAAACTTTAAAAGAATGTGAACAAGAATGTGGAGGTAGATATCATTCTCTAATTATCTCATTTATCAATAAATAAGATTAAAAAACCAAATTAAACTTTCCCAGTCGCATATTCCGAATCCACTTGCCAACAAGAAAAAGATCCAGGACCATGCCGCGCTTTCTTTCCTCGCTACTATTACGATTCCGAAGATGGTGTTTGCAAAAAGTTCGTATATGGTGGATGTGAAGGTAACGACAACAACTTCGAAACTCAAGAAGAATGCGAACTCACATGCGGTAAATATCTTGCATTTAAAATAAAAAATTAACTAACTGAAATTTTAGAATTATTCAACTTTTACAGAATCTCAAAGAAGTTCCTCCGAAGATGTTTGCAGTTTGGAACAAGAAACTGGTCCATGCAAAGCTTACTTTCATCGGTTCTACTTCAATAAAGATAGTGGAAAATGCGAAGGTTTCATTTATGGCGGATGCAGAGGAAATGCCAACAATTTTAAAACTCTCGAAGAATGCGAAAGAACTTGTCCCAGTAAGTGTCGGAAGATTTTAAATTTGGCATTTTAAACAAATCTTATGGATTTGTTTTATCATCATAGCCTCTTCAGCCCCAGTAGACTGCACTTCCGAACCAGAAACAGGATTGTGTGATGCATATTTCCGTCGTTACTTTTACGATAAAATTACCCAAACATGCAAGGAGTTCGTCTATGGTGGATGTGGGGGTAATGGCAACAACTATAAAACGCGAGAAGAATGTCTTAGAACCTGCGCTTGTGAGTATCTGTCAAAAATCCATTAATATTAGATCTAGTGTTTATAATATTAATTCTTTTTGTTTTTTCCTTAGAATTTCAAAGATTATTCGTGAGTGATTGAAAATCTTCAACTCACATTTATATAAAATATGTTTGTATAATTATTTATAATGCAATGAAAATAAATTTATATATGTAACAGCATTATCATTGAAAATTTTCTCTTTTTTTTCTTTACTGTGATCAAAACCGTTATGAAACGAATGAAAAATAAATTCAAATGAAGTGTTTCTCTTTATTGTTATAACACATTTATAAGACATGACAGTCAAAATATTGACACTAACTGTTCGATCTTATGCTAGATGTATCGATTTGCTGGTGCAGTAAACAATCGCCACTCTCTCTTGACGCTATAAGGCGAGAGTGTGAGTTAAATCGGCGAGAGTAGGAGTTAAATCCTCCTTTCCCTTCTAGCCAGATCCAACCTCTCTCCTTCTGATATCATTCTCCCCTTACTATTGACCTTAATCTCTTCTTAGTTGGCTTTGCTCTCTGTTTTTAAATTTCCTCCTATTTTAAATTTTTTTCTATTTGGTTTTTACGCTGGGTCCCATCAGTGAGGGTACTAAGGGACGGAGCATGCCTTGCACACTACAGGCCGCTCATATCCCCAGTAGCTCAGCAATCAGGTAGAGGATGGGGTTCAATAAACCGGACCTGAATCCTTCTTGAAAAAATTGGAAACGTAAGTCCCAGGATTTGAACTCAGATACTCCAGGATGGAAACACAGCAACCTTCAGCTGCTAATCCTGTCGACTCCCTTCATTTTGGCCAGCTCATTCAAATTTAAACCCCCATATCTCACATAAGATATGTTTTACAGTCACATATCCCCTATGAAATATGGTAGTAAAATTATTAGTACTAACAGTAAGTAACACTAATACTGATTTATTCAAATATAATGACAATGTAAATTTATTGAAATAGTAGAGGACATATTTCTCTACCTATTTCAATAAATTTTAGATTTTTAGCCTTTGATGAATAAAATGAGAACAATAAAAAAAGTATCAGAAGAGTAAAAAGTTCCTGCCATAAATATGGCAAGTCAATAGTGGGAAAAAAAGGCATCCTTACAACCTTGAATATGCAGCCTATTACACACGTGAGTGAAATGGTTAGCAAATTTTTTTCTTCATCCACAGAGGAACAAAGTCAATGATAGAAAAATTATATACGTATAATATTGGTGCATAAATCATCTCTATAGGACGCACGGTTGCAGAGATAATCGCGTAGAAACGATAAAATGAAAAATTACTGAAATCAGAAATTCGATATTACGCCATCTGTACTAAAACATAAGTAGGGCAAGATGCATAACAAATTCAAGGGAATTAAGAGAAAAAGATAAGTAGGGCAAGTTGCATACCAAATTCAAGGGAATTAAGAGGCGAATAAAACAGCACATAAATTGTTTTCCTCTTCCTTATAGGTGACGAGAAAATCGAGAAAAACGAAAAAAGGGACCGGTGTAATAATATGGGGTTAAAGGGTTTGTATCGTATATGATACTGTTGACGTTAAGTGGATAACTCGAGATGGTGAATACGGCCGTTAAACTTTTCAGATGCGAGTAGATCTAAAAGTTTACAATCGACAGCCGATGATATAAAAGTTAAACTACACCACTTAGTTGTTTTTTGCACATTAATTTAATATTTTATAAATTAAATGAGTAAGTCTATGTTAGAACTTTGTTGATATTTATTCAAGATTGTTGTTTTGAAGAAAATATGCAGTGGGTGATTGGTTAATGAACATAATCCGTTCCAAATCGTGAATACTAGTACAGTGGGTGATCGGTTAACGAACATAATCCGTTCCTAGACAATATTCGTTTCCTTAATACATTAGGTGATCAGTTAATGAACATAATCCGTTCCAAGATAATGGATATATATATATATACAGAGGGTGATCGGTTAATGAACATAATTCGTTCCAAGAAAATGTTCGTTATCCAAATTGTTCTAACGAACATAATCCATTCCAAGATAATGTGCATTATCCAAATTGTTCATTAACCGATCATCGATTTACCATAGGTTTTTATGGGAATTTGATTAATTCATTTATCATCGATTTACCATAGGATTTTATGGGAATTTGATTAATTCATTCCGGAGACCCAAAAAAGTCATCGATTTACCATAGGATTTTATGGGAATTTGATTAATTCGTTCCGAAGCATCGATTTACCATAGGTTTTAATGGGAATTTGATTAATTTGTTCCGGGGATCGATTTACCATAGGTTTTTATGGGAATTTGATTAATTCGTTCCGGAAACCCGATTTACCATAGGTTTTTATGGGAATTTGATTAATTCGTTCCGGAGATGATTTACCATAGGTTTTTATGGGAATTTGATTAATTCGTTCTGGAGACAATTTACCATAGGTTTTTATGGGAATTTGATTAATTCGTTCTGGAGACTTAAAAAAAACATAGATAAAAAATTATATAATTTTCTTACTACGTTTATTTATATGTAATAACAATAAAAAATACATATTTTCTTATTACGTTTATTTATATGTAATAACCATAATATATACATACATAACATTTTCATCTATTATGTTTATTTTCCATTAAAGAATCTGTCCAATTTCGATTGATTTTCTCTCTTCTTCAAGATTTTTCAGAAGTGATTAATAGCATTGTCGTGGTAGAGATCCCCAAACACCAATAAAGAATCTGTCTAATATCGATTGCTTTTCTCTCTCCTTCAGGATATTTCGGAAGTGATTAATAGCATTGTCGTGGTAGAGATCCCTAAGCCTATTGATAAGTGATTAATAGCATTGTCGTGGTAGAGATCCCCAAGCCTATTGACTCAACCTGGTATCGGTGTCATTCTAACACCAAAATATTGTAAAATCTCTGTCTTACCTTCTTTAACAAATCTTTGAATTGCTTTAAGTTGTTCCGAGTTCATTTTAATCAGGAAAAACTACTGTTCTTCCATCCTTACCCGTAATTCCACCAACGAGCAAGACCTAAGCTTGTCATTTCGTTAGGTTAGTTAAGCCATCATCACAAGGCTGACCAACACCCATGATAGGGTCAACCGGAAGATTGAAGGATGGTTTCAACGGGCCGGGCCCAGATTCCTCCTAAAATTGGAGGAGTTGGACCCCTGGATCCTCCAGAATGGTAAGCCACAATTGGAGGAGTGGGACCCCGGATCCTCCAGAATGTTAAGCCACAGCTTTGCCATGCATGGACCCCAGATCCTACAGAATGGTAAGCCACAACTTTACCACGCTGCTATCCGAGGAGTGGGATCCAGATCCTCCAGGATGGTAAGCCACAGCTTTACCATGCGGCCATCTGGCCACCTGTCATTCCGTCAGTCCGCGGGTCCCACAGTTTGTTCTGTGAGGTATTCGTTATCCAAACATGAAAATCTAACATCCACGCAGCCATCGGGCTGACCTGTCATTCCGTCAGTCCGCGGGTCCCACAGTTTGTTCTTTGAGGTATTCGTTATCCGAACATGTGTTCGCTAACCGAACATAAAAATCTTTTCAAAAAGTGTTCGTTATCCGAACTGTTCGTTAACCGATTAACCCATTGTATATGATATAGCATATAATTTTTCATATTCATATTGTATAGGCCTATAGATATGAGTACAATAGTGAAAATAACACCTAGTTATTATTCTAAAAATTCAATTTTATTATTGAAAAAATTTTCCTGTTTTATTTATTGTTAATTTATTTTTTTTTCAGTTTTAATTTTTTATTTAACACAAAATTTTACTAAACAATGTAAACATAACAACAACCCCAAAACTAAAATTAATAAATAATGAAGTCAATCTTTACATGAATTTCTTAATATGTAACTAACTATAAGCAGTGGCGTAACAATCGGAGGTGCAGAGTATGGGCAGACACAGGCCACGAACAAGGGTCCAGGAAATGCTAAGGTTTTCATTATAAGTTATTATGTTAAAAATACAGACTAAATAAGAAAAGAACACGTTTATTAAGGCATTGATGTATTTATATATTTATAACAGATGACGTCACTTTCCACTCAGGCGGACGTTTATTAAGGCATTGATGTATTTATATATTTATAACAGATGACGTCACTTTCCACTGTATTAACACAGTATTAACTGAGTATTAAGTGGAACAAAACAAGCCTTTCCACAGGATGCCATTCCTGAAAGAATGGCATCCTGTGGAATGCCATTCTTTCAGGAATGGCATTCCACAGGATGAAAACCATTGAAAACCGTTAATCTTCTGAAAGAAGTCAGCCGGATTATGGAGGATGGGGATCGACGGGCGAGCCCGGATCCCATGATGAATATTTCCAAGGGATAGGACCCCTTGGAAAATTTATTCACCGGGTCCGGATTTGGCCCATTGATTTCCGTCCTCCATAATAGATTATGGTGCAGAAATCAATGAACCGTTAATCTTTCTGCAGGAGTGGGCAACCTATGGAAGGGCGTATTTTGCCCAGACATTTAGTAATATACCTAAGTATAAATGGCGACATCTGTTGACATGAAAATCTACTGAAGTGGCTGACCGAGAAAAACCCTGCCATAGGCTGCCGAATCCTGTGGAGAGATCACCGAGAAAACCCCTGCCATAGGCTGCCGAACCCTGTGGAGAGATCACTTTTGTTGCGCTTTCCATCGGTAGGTACTAGGCGGCAGGGCATTCTAATACATCTCATGGGCCACCCATATATCTGGATAGGTGGAGGATGAGATTCAATAAGCCGGCCCCAGACTTTCTGAAATAACTTTTGGAGGTGTGGGATTCAGAAATTGAACCTGGATCATAGCTTAGCTTTTACACTAAATGCGCTTCTACCATGATTATCTATCTGGCAGGTCTGGCTTCTACCGGATCGTTGAATCTCATTCTCTACATAACATTTCACTCTACCAGGAGTGTGTAGGTAGTACTTAGAGGCACTAAATTTCCCCTCTTCTTAGTATCCACCTGATGGAAAATGGCATAAAGCTACACACATAATAACATAATTGATGACGATCCTGTCGGTCTTAGATTTATGTAAATCCAAGACCAACAACATTTTTATCAATTAATATATCTTGAGTTTCTTGATTTAATAATACAATACTCTAAATTCTCAGGATTTTCCAATATAGTATAGGAAACTGAATTTGGATTGTGTTAGAAATATTCGATGAATTTGAAATGTTTCCTAGCATATACTATATGTTGTACTGTATTTACATTAAATTGCATAAGTGAAATTTAAATAAATTATTAAGGTAGTAGAAAGTTATATTTTAATATATTATTATAAATATATGAATATTAATTTTAATGATTTGTCGCTTGTAACACTGTTTATTTATTTATTTATTTATTTTTACGCACTGATCTCTTTCTACTCTAGTTACTAACAGATTGTAGAACACTATTGATTTATTGGAATTTATTCTCCATTTTTCAATTTATTAAAAAAAAATTTCAGTTTGTGACAAGCTTTAATTGATCATCTTCATATTTTGGAGTTTATCTACATAAGTGGCATTAAATAAAATAAAACCAAAATAGTTTAATAAAATGCATAAATATATTCCTATCGATTTTTTTTTCTTTTAATTTGATATTTATGATAGTCACATTCATGTGAATTATTTAGTTTTGTAATAGTAGCATCCTGTTAATCTATCAGCAATAAAGTACATTGAACCATATTTTAATTTCTTCGTTTGTAAAATAATGCAACTTTCTATTATTCTCCTGTTGGATTTGCTTTAAACGGCTGAATTGCTTATTTTAGAAGGTTTGTAGGCTCTATAACCTTTTATTTATTAACTGTATAATTAAAGTTTATAGTAATAAATTGATGCAAACTCATCAGACACGTCTACATTTTATTAGTTTGTTATATCATTATAGTGATTCGTTCGCATTAACAACAATAATGTTGATGTTACGTTACTTATAAATTTTATGATTCAATGAATTTATCGCTAAAAAGAATTTTAACCTCAGTTCGTGAATTTTTTTTTTTCAACTTTATTCATGAAATAAAAAAATACTCAAAAAGTAATTATGTTTTTAATAATTTGTTTATAAAAACCTGTGAGGTTTTCTTCTTAGTTTCGAAGAAATTAAGTTTTTAGAAAAGTTTATATGCCAGAAAAACACTAAGATTATCTTTTGTACAGTAAGACCTCGTTTAACGCGGGTAAGATTATCTTTTGTACAGTAAGACCTCGTTTAACGCGGAGGATACGTTCCAAAGAAACAAAGCGCTAAATGAAACAGCGTTAAACGAGGTCATTTTAACACGTAAATAATGAAGATAGGTGAAACAGGAGAGTGAATAAAAAATATATACATAGTATTTTTTTTATTTTATAACATGTATTATTACTTATTGTATTACATTAATTATAGACATTTTTTTATTGCTAATATAGATTTATAATTATAAATCATTCATGAAAAAATTTTTAAAATTAAAAAATAAAAAAGTTTAAGAACAAAAAGATTGCAGTAAACTATAAACAACGAAAAATATTGATGAAAGAAATATATACTTACTTCAAGGAACTATAGTTTAAAGTAGCAGCATTCAAAATTAAAACTAAAATTGGATAATTGTTATTTATTATTGTAAACATTGATGACAGATCATAAATATGAACTCTGACCGCAGCAGACTTTCGTATGTACTGCAAACTGCATTGATATCAAACGCACTGTGAGACGGCATAGGAGCATCAATGCAACAAATTCTTGCGATTTTGGATTTATGTAAGAATAATGATTTGAAAAATCACGTTAAAGTAAATCAATAAAATTACAGAATTCGAAAAAATAGCGTTAAACGGAGCAACATTAAGCGGGGTCTTATTAAATATCTGTTTTATGTGGAGACTATACATCTTAATTTTACTTTTTTTGGTATAACTGTGTTGTCTCATATTTTTTGAAACTCTATCGATTTATCTGGTACGTTCATCGCTAATATTTTATAAGCAAATCACCCTTTATGCAAAACAAGAGAATTTTCCCCAAAATAATTAATGTAAAAGCGTGAAAATTGCTAGAACATTTCGTTAAAGTGTCCCGGAGCGATGGGCGCCCGTTTTCTGCCTCCCCATAGAGCCGAACCAACGGGGAATACAACCCCAAGTCGGACGTCTCCTCCCACTTAATCTTTCGAACCAGGGAGACTAAAGTGCAGCCCTCTGTACAATAGACTGTTTGTGGCTAGAGAAAAGAAAGAAGACAAAGAGAACGTGTGAAAAAAGGTGCTAGTCCGGGCGTCAAGTGGCGGACGGACACAAATGGCAGTGGGTTTCAAAAGTGTCACATTGTCCTCTTTGCTCTTCAAACGCTGTTCTTTTCACCGCCTCAGCTTCCATCCAAGATGCTATTCTACTCTCTTGACAGATTATGAACTCGACGAGGTGTCCTACTACAAAAGTTGAACTCCGACAAAGAAGTTGGTCTCGCGACAGTAACGGTCGAGACTAAATCTCCTCTTTAAGTATTTAACTAAAACAAGGTTTTTGACAACCGTGTTTAAAGTCCTTCGCCACATGTATGACTACGAAACATTAATCAATGATGAATTTATCCAGGGAATTGCGCTTTTGTCTGCTAAATAATCTTCTGGACGGTGACGCTAACCAACTAAAGCTTCATTCTGTACAATTCGTCATCCTCCGAACACCATTAAAATAACTTTTTTTTTTTATAAAGCAATTAACTGAAATTACAAGAGAAGAATACAGACTGTAACAATATATAAATTTTCTTAGCAAAATTAAGAACTAAAATTCTTATTACTGTCCAGAAATAATTATATTTTGGTTATAAACATAATTTTTAATGGAAAAATGGTAAAATGTAATCATCTGAGTTTGGAACTATCTTACAAAACAAGCTTTTTATGCAGCATCAGCCTTTAAATTACCTTTAGATATTTCACGTTTTTATGCTTTTTTATAAAATATTTTAATTGCTGTAACCATTTAGATTAAGTGCAAAGTTGGATAATTAAATTTAGAGATTATATTTTTATTTACATCTTATTGGGTTGGTACTACTTCATGAATAACAGCTATTACACTAGCTGTTATTCATGAAGTAGTACGAAACTACTAGGCTAGATTTTAACTTAAAACATTTATTATTTTATAAATAATAATCATGCAAAATTGCATACTAATATATAAAATTTTCAACCATTAAAAATGGAAAGAACGATTATGGTTTCTGAATTTTGGCCCAGAAATCGCGGTTCTTGCTGATCATATTTGGCAATATTTTTGTCAAATATGACCAGCAAGAACCGCGATTTAACATGGAAATGTCTAATTAATTTCCAAAATTAAAAAACATTATTTGAAGAAGAAGCTGTTTTGCAGAGATAGAGGACATCAAAACGTGAAGCAAATTTTAAAGGACCTCATAGTTGATGACTTTGGTAGTTATTTCAATCAGTGGCAGATGTTCCAGAACAAGTGCATCGAATCAGGATAAGAATACTTAGAAACTTTTTAACTAATTCGTGTTTATATGATTAAAAATAAATTTTCAGAATTTCGGTCTCCAAACTTAATTATATTTATAATTAAAATAATTCAGAAATTGTTTATAAATTTTTTTTTCTTTCATATTTGTGTTTATCCACGTGAATGGGGAAGCCAAAGTGCATATGGCAACTGCCTATCAAATAAGCCTTCTTGGACATTTTCCCAACGTTCGTGGTCCCAATAACGAATAATAAAAGAGCATACGACGTCATCCGAAAGTCGTGCGTCGATTGGTAGAAACCACTATTCATATAAACAGTCACCTGGTGCAACACATGACGTCCGAACTTCTTCCAACGTCGGTCTCTTCGCCGTCGTCGATAGAAATGCCCGAATATCTTTCATACACAACTTCTACATACTCACCAGAACAGGTGTCTTGCGTCTGTGATGTTTTGCTCCGATCGGGAGAAATTCAACAATTGAAGAATTTTCTCTGTTCCCAGCCACTGAACGAATTATCAAACAGGATAAATAATCAGTCCATCCTAAGAGCAAGAGCGGCTGTGGCGTATCATTTAGGAAACTATAAAGATTTGTATTCCATCTTAGAAAACAACACCTTCGAAAGTATTTACCACAAAGAATTGCAAGAATGGTGGTACGAAGCGCACTATAGAGAAGCCGAATACATAAAGGGTAAACCTTTGGGAGCAGTGGATAAATATCGAGTCAGGAGGAAATATCCTTTTCCTAGAACTATCTGGGACGGAGACGAGATCAACTATTGTTTCAAGGAGAAATCCAGGAAGATTCTCAAGGAGTATTATCGTCAAAATCCCTATCCTAATCCCAACGAGAAGAATATTTTATCCGAAAAAACTGAACTGACTCTTACTCAAGTAAGCAATTGGTTTAAAAACAGGAGGCAGAGAGATCGAACTACGAAGATCAATACGTAAGTTGACATTTATAATTCTTTATAAAATCTCATCTGTTTAGCCATTAAATTTAATCTGTTTATCAATTGCCACATACAAAATTTATCTATGTATCACTCTCGTCTTCATCAAATAATCGTTTAAAAAAGTATTTTTCGATTATTTTTAATAACCAAAACTTACCCTTTACTTATCTATATACATATATAATGCAAAAATGTGAAGAAATATAAAATATTCTTTTTATAAAGCGAAGTTATCTTACTGTTAGTTACGAACAATCGAAGTCATCAGAGAAGTCAGAAATTCTAGAAATCGGTTACAATAAACCTGAAACAGTATCTCATGACACTTGAAACAGAAATATTGAAAAATTAATACTTAAATATTTGAAGTCGAAAGTGATGATAATTCTTAAATAATTTAGGCATTTCGATGTTAAAACTAGCCAAAATTACACTTTTTTCCACTTTTCTTGTAATATTTAAAGGAGCCGTTTGGCTAAGAAGATGCTGTCAAGTATCTTAGCATGGATCAACGGAGACACGTTTCAACGAATATAAAGAAAATAGAAAGACCAAGGTTATGTATACACGCACCTTTACTTTGTATGCTTAGATAACAGTCTATATTCAATGCCTTAAGACCCATGTTAAACGATGGAGATCTGCGGGAGATCTTTGAAAGACGTAAATGTGGTCCAAGCAGACAGGATGAGAGTAATTTAGAAGGTCTGGGGACTCTTTCACCGGCGAAACAATGAGTAAGAAAGCAAGAAAAGGCATAGAAAGCTCTTTTTTTTTTCTTTATACCAAACAAAAATTTTTATATATAAACAATTTAGATTGTTTCTTTTAAAATTTTTCGATAAGATATTGTGGTTAGATCACTAAAAAAAAGTTTCTGTAATCAAAATTTTCATATTTGATTCAAGGGAATTAAAATTATTCGATTATAAACTTCATTAAACAGGAGAGGAAAAAAAAAAATTAGTATATTCTGAAACCATGGATGAGAGTTAAGTGTCATGAATTAAAAAATATTTGTAATATAAACCAATGTAAACTGTTCCTAAACGATACCAGTTCAAAGTTTTGCAAAACAATATACAGTCTCTCTCACCTATTAAAGGTTAGTGACATTCAAACAAACCATCGACTAAATTTCAACATGATCCATGTTTACAATAAGTTAACTAAGCAGACATCATCTAAATATATTAATATTCAACAAATTTTCTTTTTAATCTTACAAGAATTTTGGCCGCTAACCATTTTAATGTAAGTTGGTTCTGATTTAAATCAATCAGAATAAATTTATAATTAAAAAAATTCAATAAAATTCCATATTTATGTTCCTGTTTAAGAAAGTCTTATGTTTCATAAGTGATATGAAATGCAAAGTAAGCTAATCTTCGAGGTAATTAGCCAGATAATATTACTAAAGCAGCATAAAATCAGTCTAGACCAAAACATTTGAAATTGTTTTGATATAAGTCTAACTAGTCAGGGTCATCGTTTAACGTTTCGTATAAATTTTGATGACTTCATTGTTTTAAATATTTATTATTTCAAAAGCAAATTATAGAAACGTCCTCATTTTTTTTTTTTTTTAAATACACAAATGTTGTTTTGCTTTTTTTCTTTCTTTCTTACAGAAAAATCAATAACTCTTGCGAGAATAGCAGAGAATGGAAAACGGATAATCCTTCAAACAACTACACAAGAAGGGAAATGGCTCTGTCCACTGTACAGTTTAAAGTTAATCAAACTTATCATCCGCCTCAAGTGCCTTATAACGATTGCTTACCTCCCTATTGCTCTTATCCAGTTCATCATCATCCGGCATGACGCAGCACATCTTCTCTAATTCATTTTGATACAAAAATATTTCTAGTATCTTATACAGAGAAATATTTGTCAATCTGATAATAATAATAATAATAATAATTATCTGAGCAGTTCTAATCACTTTTATGTATAATTCTTTTTATACATTGTTTCAAAATGATTTTTGAAATTATATTAAATACGACAATACAGTATTTTGTAAATAATTAGAAAAATTTAGAATTTATTCTTAATATTTTATTATATAAGAATAATTTTTTTGATGATTGTATCGAATTATATTAATAAAAACCGAATCTATAAGATGTTTTGCACAACATAAAAGTAAGTTGGATTGGATTTTTTTCTATTTCTAGAAAAGATTTTTCTGTTTAAACTACATTCAATGATTTGTTCTTTATCAATCCTATATATACAAATACTATAATCATTCTGACTATTAAACAGTAAACTAGAGTTCTAGAACTCAGTGAATACTACATGGTAAACTAACGAGTTCTAGGACTCGGGGACTCCTAGTCAGTAAATTAACCTGTTCTAGGACTCAGTGATTACTACATAGTAAACTAAGGAGTTCTCAGTGACTATTAGATATTAAACTCGCCAGTTCTAGGACTCAGTGACTATTAGACAGTAAACTAATGATTTCTAAGACTCCGTGAATACTAGACAGTAAACTAGTGGGTTCTAGGACTCAGTGGCTACTAGACAGTAAACTAGTGAGTTCTAGGGAGTGAAATGTGAATTCTAGGTGTAAGACCTAGAATTCACCTTTACTAAATAATATGTGCAAAATTAATAAAAAACATAGATTTACTTTAGAGAGAGTAATTTGAATAAAAAACATAGATTTACTTTAGAGAGAGTAATTTGAATAAAAAACATAGATTTACTTTAGAGAGAGTAATTTGAATAATTAACCTTTGATTCAATCCAATTCAGATCATTTTTTTGGAATTTTGTCAGATTTTTGGCATAAATTTCAGTATTTGATACATCTAGAGAATAGGGTACTTATTCAGTGTCTATTTTAAATCTAGACCTGCTTTGAATTTCAATTCTTTGTTCAAGCTTCTAAATTGTTATGTATTTAATTAAAGGTGAGAAAAGTAATATGATTAATGAAATATTATTTATAGCATAAATAATTTTGTTTTTTATTTCTTTTTCCTCCGATTTTACCTTAATTTTGTTTTTTTATGTGTAGTTATCGTATAGGTTTTTTTTTTTAAATATTTAAGGTAAAATCGGGAGAGATGGCGCACCACACTTTTTGTACTTTTTTGTTTACTCATAAAATAATTAATAATCATAATAAAAAACTTTTATTAATCAAAATAGCTTACACGGAACCATATGCAAAAAAATAATGTCAAAAATCAGTTAAGCAAAATGAAAAAAGTAACAAAATAAACAATTTTTAAAAAATTGGAAAAAAAACTATCTCACTCAACGTAGTTAGGTGAGATGGTTTTTTTTTCAACTTTTTAAAAGTGGTCCTTTAAAACTTTTTAAAATGTGTTCCTTAACTGATTGAATGCATGATTTGAATTTAGGACACTACTAAAAAGACACTTCATTATTCATACATAACACCTACTTTAAAATGGAATCCCTCGTTCTGAACTTATATTTTTATTATAGAAAAATAGTTGTAAATTCTGAAAGCATGCTGAAATGTAATGTGGATTATTTAATTATCTTAGATAAAGCACATCAGCGTCCACACTGTTCATACAAATGAATGGACGTTACTGTATGACGTAATCATTACCACAATGCCTTCTTGGCTCCAGAATGTGAATATACTTAACTGCGACGTCTTCCCCGGGTGACTTTACCTATAGGCTATAAAAAAAAATTTTTTTTATAATTAATTTATTAAATTTCTCTCTAAAATATTGTATAATTTTTTATTTAATCTTCATATTTTTCAATAAAGTGTTAAGTCCTAGAAAAACTTTTCTACAATACTTGTTGAATAAAATTATTTATTAACGATTTTTAAATTAATAATTTGGAAAAATTTCCACTTACTGTGAAATATATTTAAATTTTATAAAGCTAAAATATTCATTTATATAATTATAATAAGAGAAATGATAACGTTTACATTATAAGAAGAGATAACAATCGCTAATTAATCAGTACACGAATTAGGAATATCACAATAAAAAAGACTTTTATTAATTCGTCCGAATCCCTAATAACCTACGCCCGGTTGCATACTAATCCTAAATTGGAATTAAGTCTAGGGCCTATTAGTAATCTTATTGTTATTCATTTATGCGAATCAGTGATGCGGATAAACGCGATAATCCTTTTAATTATCTGAGGGATTAATAAGTTGACGGAAGGATTAACCAGAAAGGGTTGCTAATTAGGTTTATTTCAATTCATTTCGGGTATAAAAATTTTATCTTTATATCCAAAAGCTACTGCTCTTTCAAACATAGGTTTTAATCTAACGTGAAACAAAATTTTATCATAATTTTAAAGCATTTTCTGAATTAAACAGCACGAAATTTTAATTATTTAAAGTTTACAGACTATGTACAACAGATAGGGTACTTGTCTTTTATACGGACCCCCGCGTCGCGACTGATCGCGTCCAGTCGCGTCGCAGTCAGATAGTTTTAGATCACATAGTTACTAATAACGGTGTTTCTCAGCAACGGTCGCGCCGAGATAGTTTTAGAATAAACCTGGAGTCAGATAGTTTTAGATCACATAGTTACTAATAACGGTGTTTCTCAGCAACGGTCGCGGCCGAGATAGTTTTAGAATAAACCTATTTAACAGCTTTCTAATTGTTACAATAAAAAAATTATTGCACTTTTAACATTTTCATTTGAATCCCCCCTTGTATTATTCATAAATATAATTTAATTTTTGTACTGTTATATGAATTATACATTGTATAAAGCAAGAGAAAGTCTAACTGAAAATGTTTCTAACAAACTTTTTGGTATTTGCTTTTTAATACTTTAGATTTCATGTTTATTAAATAGAATAAGTTAGTATATTCATCAGTGCCTCATGGGTGAATCATATGGAGGAGCAGTTTCTTATATATTCTTGTAATATTACTGATTACTGATAGTTTTTATGGATTAATTTTTATTTATTCTTCCTATATTTATATACATAAAAAAAGACAAAAATAAAATGTATTTAATTATATTTATTTTTTATAGTTATTAATTATATAAATTCAAAAATAATGTTAAGACTAGGAAGAACAATCACATATGATATTTTTAGGTCTGCCCTTGATGCAATTCTAAACATTTTAAACTTGGCAGCATTGTGAGAAAAGATCAGGGTTATTAAAAGATCAGCCAATCTATGGCTTATCATTCAAAGATAGAACAAGTTGTGGCATATCCTCCTTCCTGGAAGAGAAAGGAACTAAAAAGCTAAAAAATATTTTTAGAAAATATTTTATTGTTAAATAATGACATAATATGATAAATCAGCTCTGTGCAAGATCATTAAATAGAGTATTTTGAATTACATTATCATATTTTAATTTAAGATATTATGAAATTTTGAATAGTAGATAAAAGTGAAATAGACTAACTGCAAGAGTTAGTCTATTTCACTAAGACAAATTCAAAATTAATATCCAGAATCAAGTATTTATGTTATATTATTTAATGTACTTTAAATTTATTTACTATTTTATATGCATTAATGTAAGCATTGTAATGTTGAATACGCATTGACTTTAATACTGAAAATGTTTATTAAATTATAAACCTTTACTTTTTTTGTCTTAAAACAAAAATATTTATATAGCAATCTATAAACTTATGTATAACTTAAGATAAGTACAGGTTGTTTCAAATATCTTGGCCAAGGGAAAAGACATGTGCAATAACAAGACGAATTCATTGCTTCATAAAAGGGTTGAAAAAGGGTTGTTTTGTTAACTGTATTGTTCCTTTCAGTCCACTTTTAGTTTGTTTCTACTAGTTGGTAATATTTTGTGATTTCTACGCATTTTTCAGAGCCCCACGCAACTTTCGTTACGCGCAGAAGTCGGCGAAGATATTTGAAACAACCTGTATATCAAGAACATTATATCCAATTTGATCTAATTTAAATAAGAGTAATCTCTGATGTAAGTGATCTGATGTAGACCCAACATTTGAAACTAGAGTAATCTCTGATTTAAATATATCAATTAGTTCAAAAGTTATTAATAACGATTAAATGTTGTACCTTCATCCAGAAAACACATTAAAATATACAATATTTTAACTATAATATAACGAAAAATAACTGGCACAATATACTACAATGAACATTTACAATTTTTGCATTATTATTTTAAAATACTGAAATATTATTCAATGAGAATTAGTACATTCTGTAATAAATAATACAACTTACTTTTTTAAAAAGATCTACAGCTATTTGTAGGTTTTCAATGAAAACATTTTCAGCTTCTGAATCTGAGATATCACCAGAAGTTTTACCAGATAGTACATGAACTCTATTAAAATAAATTCAAAAATTAAAATTTTATAAATTATAATATAATGCAATAGTACAGATTACCCTCTACTTACAAAATCCAAGTCATGAAATTTTGAATATAAACATGGCATTTAAAAATTGTACAAAAATTTTAAAATTATAATAGTAAAGCAATATACCAACAAATATATCATATATTCTGCTATTACATTAAAAAATGCTGTGCAGTCTTATCAAACTGGCAGAGTTTGCCACAAATTCTTCTCTTATCATTAAGCATTTATTTCAGATATTCAAATATAAAACATTAATAACTGTTCCAATCAATGCATATACACAATATAATGCAGGAACTCCCAAAGTTATGCAAATCAGATTTAAGTTTGGCTTTATATGAAAAATTTTGAATATATAAAATATTAAAAACATTATAATTTAATATACAATGCTATTCTGCAATTCTATATGGTAGTATCATAACAACTGTTGTAACATTGTAGTAATGACAGTTATGGTTATCATCAATAGCAAATTTATTATATGTCATGATGTGGGACCAACCGAGGAAGATATTAACAGACGTTGGCCTTAAAAGATGATCGTCAGGTTCTGACACCAGTCAGGATTGTGTACAATGTTGACAAACAAACGAGCTGTATATCTATATTTAGTGCAAGTAAGGACGGGTAATGATGGCTTGGCGAATCGAAGAAGAGACTACATTCTTCAAAGAACAACTTCCTTTATTCAGAGAGAGATCTCCATCACAACAAATGTGAATGATGATCACCCAATTTAGAGAAAGAGATACCTTGACATAATATCCGGTGATGTAAATCTGGAAGACACAAACGGCAATTGGTAGTAACGAAAATCTTTAGTCTCTGATTTATAGTCTTTAGTCCTTGTTAAGAAGAAATTGGACACACACTACGAAATAATCAGTTGCACAGAAAAATTGGCGGTGAGGACAATGATCAACTAACTGCCAGTTGAAAAAGACCGGTAGTTGATGGCTGTGGCAATCTGGACTGCTACTTCAAGGAGGATGAGAACTTCTAACAGATAAATTGCCCGCAGGAAGAAGAAGTGAAACTTTGGCTTCAACACGAACGGCTTGTGGTCAACTGCTGAGAGAACGACAAAGTCCAAGGGAAGATTCACAGTAAGAGAACCTGTAACAAGCAGAGAGTCACCTAGAACCAGCAGCAGCAGCAGCCCTGATCAAGGGCACATCAGCTCTTAAATATCCATGACCTTTTCTGACCCTTTTTCCCAGGGAGAGAATTTAGATGTTTACTTTCTTTGAATGCTTTCGAGCTAGGTGTTGGCATCTCAACTGTTTGTCCAACACCTGCATGTAAACTTCCTCCCGTAATTTATTAGTATTGGGGACGAAAGTCCACTAACCAATCGAAATACAACCCGTAATGCTGTCGTATTTCTTATGTATTTGTTTTGACAGCGCACCTCTAAATTTCCGACTCCGTCTCCGTTCGGGGGAGCAAATTCTTGACCCTCACAATAATAATATAATATGTTGTAAATTATTCACATGAATCACATTATGATAGTTACATTGAATCTTCTATCTCAATGTTTCCCATTTGGTAGTCCGCAAATCCCTGGGATATATGGAATCAATTTAGGGGGATCCATAGCTTACCTTAAAAAAGCAGGAAACTACAGCTCTTAGCTAATTGGGAATCACTGTTCTACTTTAGGCTTTTGATAGGTTATACATACAAAATACATATTAAATAATTTATATATGTATTTTCAACTAACAAAATTTGAAATACATAATGTTGCAAAGTATGTAAGAGTTGCATAAGTTGGGGAATTCTTTTATATACACCTAGCCCTCGATTTGCACGGCACTCAATTTACACAGTTTCGCTTTTACATGGTTTTTAAATGAAAACAAAAAAAATGTTTTTGGGTTTTATTTTGATTGTTTTGCATTATGCCATTTATAAATTAAAAAAGTATCATATTGTCACGTTTTGTGGGTTTACGAGTTCGTAGAGATTAATAAAGAGTGAATACAGCTATATTTCATATAGTCCAATCTTGTTTCACTATAATTAAATTCAATACAAAATCCGACAATTATCTCATACAACACTAATTTATGTCTTTAATTCAGAATAACTCGCAGTTCTTCTTAATCCACTTTTGCTTTCACAATTTATCGCTCACTATTAGCTTTTACTGTCAAAGTCTCGCAGTTCAACTAAACTCAACTCACGCTTGCAGTTCGCCTAATTATGTTTGAATGCTTTTATTGTTTTTATTTGTACGGAATATTGTTAATTTTTTTTAGTACCATATTCGATGTTAATTAATGTTTTTGTTTTCATTTTCAAAAATAGATTGAAAAAGTATAAGCATTAAATTGTCTCTAAAAATTAATGAACCAAACCCCTTTTTTCCTTTAATCCTTATCTCATTTTACACTGTTATAAAGAACATATCCTCGACTTTTCATTATCTTCTTTAGATCGATTTACACGGTTTACAGTTTAATTGAACATATCCTTCTATTTTGTATGAATTCTGGGTCTCGTTTTACACAGTTTCGGTTTGCATGATTTTTCCAGGAATGTATCTACTGTGTAAATTGAGGGATGAGTGTACTTATATTTGTCTATAAGAATAAATTTCAAATTATTGTACTAATTTTCAACTTATGAACCTAAAGAATATATTATGTTTGTAATAGGATTGTCAATCAATTAGTTTTGATTACCCTAGTGGGGTTTTTAGCAATCAGCCACTTGCCAATCATCAACAGTTTTGTTAGTTCTGATATTACCAAAATATAAATTTAAAACATCAAAATTTCATATATTTCAATATTTGTTTTCATAAATGTAATCATACCATATTATAAAATTAATTGATATAATCAAAACAACAAAAATTTTTTGTCATAAAATGTTTGTTAAACATTCACAACAAAGTATATTATAATTTAATTACAATGCTAAAATATTAGTATTATTGAAAAATATCTCCTCTTTTCTATCTATATGGCTAAGCTGATTATAGTATTCTAAAAAATTGATAATACTAGTTCATAGCTAGATGATAATATGTATTACAAAATTTTGAATATTTCTGAAAATAACATTTATTTTATTTGTACTTTTTACATTATAAACTAGAAAGTATTGCTCAACATACTTTTTGCAATTCAAGCCTGTTGCATATTCTAAAGTATAATTAAGACTTTTAATAAAATCATTTCTAGTACTTTGTTCTACTGCAAAACCAAATTCTCCTTTGGACATATCACCTAAATAAAAAAAATTAAATTTTGAGTTTTTTTTACAATATATTCAAAAATTAAAAAATTATTTGTGATTAATACTATTTAAATATTAATAAATGCAATAATTAATTTTTTAATATATTTGAAATCAAAATTATATATGATTAGTGTCTCTATATTTGATATAATTATAAACTAATTTCTAATTGTTTTATATGCATTATGATAAATATTCAAGTTTTTGTATTTGTAAAGATTAGATTCCTTGGATCTATACAAACAAGTAAAAAAACACTATAGATTGTAGTAGTTAACTAGTCATAATAGGTTATTAGATATTTATTCATTCTCTCCAATATTTTTATATGATCATGAATAACACAGCACACATCAAAAGTGGAAATAAACTTTAATAGAATTGAAGAACTTTCGGTTTTACTAAGCCATCCTCAGCAAACTACAAATAACATATGAATAATAGAATGTTATTCGAACACAAAAAACTTAAGAATACAATTTAAAATTAAATATGATATCATAATATTGTATAAAATATTTACAAAATAAATTATAGTTATATAAAAAACAAAGTAGAAGAAATAATAATAAACAAGGCTCTATTTTTGTAGTAATATGGTGAGGTTTTCTTGTATTGAGAAGGAGCCAGAGGATTAATTAATTGATTCAATACTGAGGTAACCTTTAACAATAGACCATCAAATTTCATGAAAATCTATTAATTAGTTCAAAAGTTATTAATGGAAATACACAGATGGACTGATGATTTCATAAGCTTCCTTTTCCTTTGTAAAATAGGCTAAAAAAGTATAAATTGGTAGTTTCATCTTATTAAAGATCCATCATTTCAAAAAAAATTATATATCTTAGAAATTGTAAGTCTTTTGAAAACTTTATTTAGTTTATAATAATCTATGAATTTGTATCACATTTATGATATTTATTAAATATAGAAATTATATCTAATTAATCTTATTTAATAAACATTAAAAAACTGTTTCATGTTAAAAAAATTAAAACTTTTCATAATTAACAGAATCTTTATAAATAATTTTATTTTGCAGGAACAGTAAATTTTTTAAAATTTTAATATAGTTATCATTTTTATCTAAAAAGATAAAACTTTCCACTAAAAAATGTTACCATGTTGATAATAAAAGTGGAACATGAAACAAAACAGTACTGTATTAAATGCTGAAATCACATTGAAATATTTAAACTTAATTCTTATTTCAAATTTTAATAAAATATATTTTTTTAATTAATGAAAGATATATTTTTTGGTATATATAAATAAACATTATTTGCTATATTATAAAATTTTTTGCACTAAATTTTAAAAAACGGAGTTATATTTTCAAAATCAATCTTCTTTATTATAAATTCTTAATTATTATTTTACAATTAAGAATAATTATTTTACTCTTGATGAAAAGTCAAAATTTAGTGTGCATTTTATTGACAAATTTTATTGACTTGTGAATTTATTTGTGATTTAGATATTAGATGATTGTGAGTTAAGAGAGAGTTTGTTCTTGCAAATATTGATATCCAAGTTTTAGTACGAACAAATCGTCAATATTTTTCTTACTGAAACATTTGCACTCAACATGAACATTACTTTGAGATTTAACGCAAATAGAACTCGTAACTCTTAGGCCAACACTCAACATGCAATTTTACTGTTCCAATTTCATAAAAAAAAAAAAATTCTAGATATTCATTAAAATGACTTGTATAAAATGTATTAAAATATCAATAACAAATTAAGCATATAATACCTGGAAAACTGTTAATAAGAACTTGTTCAAGTTTAGTATACTGCTGAGCATCTTGCAAACTTTTTAATGGAACAGTGTACGGAAATTGTGTTTCCACTGCCTTAAATCCAAAATCTTTAGCTGCTTCATATCTATCAACTAAGCATTCATATTCTTTAAAGAGAGTTGAAATATTGGCTGCAAATCTAAGAGGCATTATTTTATAATTTGATTAGAAGAGCATAAGTTAAGCTAATGATCATGAAAATAAATTTGAAGATAATAAACTATAAAAATTGTAACAAAAAAAATGTTATCAGAATCACGTGTTATTAATCACATTTTATTTAATGACAAGTTCTAATTCTGCCGATAGAGGCGTTGCTGAAAAGCAAATTATTATTAATTTAAAGATTATGAAATATGAAATATTTACTGTAAATAACTTTTAATAATATTAATATATTATTAGAAGTTAAAAAATATGCAATATATTATTATACAAAAGTCTAACAGTATCAAATAATAAAAAAAAAATTATATATTATTGTACAGTATTTGCTTCGTTTTAATTATGGAATGATATCAATCGTTAATTTTAATGGATTTATATGAAAAATATTTCCTACTTTACATGTTTCTATATTGATGCAATTTATTATTATATTCTCCATATTTTATCGCAAATATAAATCCGAAAACTCTTTTTATTTCTTGTTTTATGCCACTTTCTACGTGACAAAGATTTTCAGTGCCCATCATCAGCCAGTAGTGATGATCAGGTGATCTCTCCTGAAAAAATCTGAAGGTATGGGACACAGGAATTGAACCAGATTTTCCAGAGTGGAATTGCAACACTCTTCTATGCAATCACCTGGCCGACAAATACAAGAACTTTGAAAAATTACTTTAAGAATCCGATATGATGTATGGCCTGATGAGGCATTCGGCGGATTGGATATGAAGTTAGTTTATGAAAATTTACATTTTCTAATTTAAAATTTCTTAGATATTACAAATCATAATAGTGTAAAATAATCAAATTTCAGTAAGATATAATACAATTCAAGATTCCATTAAAAGTCAAAATATAATAAAGAATTAAAAATTAAAGATGAACAAGCAGTTTTGAAAAGAACTAATCGACTACTTTTCAAACATATCCTTTATTTTGAATGATTACAGTTAAGAGATTAAAATATATTTCATCATAATCATCTTCAATAGCATAAAATGTATATATTAATTTTCATAAAAACCTATTAAATAGTAACATAGTTATTAAAGAGAAACCTCAGAAAATTGAATGTCCGCCGTTTATAAACGGATAAATATACAGAGTTAATTAATCTTACTTCAAAATTCAGTTTTAATGGCCTGATCACTTTATTAAATTTTATAAAAATCAATCAATTAGTTCTTATTAGGGGAAAGCCTTTAAAGTTTTGAACATCTGCTATTTTTAAATGATTACAGTTAAAAATTAGTTGATATGAAATCGAAATTACCTTCAATAACATGATCATTCTGACAAATTTCATAAAATTCTAATGAGTAATTCAGGAAATTTTAAGGGGTGTCTTAAAAGTTTAAAATGCCTGCTATTTTTAAACGATTGCAGTGGAATGTTAAATGATGCGACTTCGATATTATCTTTAATGATAGAACATCACTATTTCAAGAAAATCTACTAATTTATTTCAAAAGTTATTAACAGAGGATACACAAACAACAGACAAAGAGCAGCTTACTGATCTTATAAATCTCACCTTTTTTTCAGAAATTAGTCTAAAAATAATCTGGATGCTTAATGTTTTAATTTAATGAAAAATTTTCAAAAATTTGCATTATCTGATATGTATAATATAGACTTCTAATAATAATTACACAATTTATAGCTTTTTTGGTCAGTATGATGACACTTTCCAATATATCATTGTTATTATCACAATGTTATCTGTTATAATGAATACTGATCATTAAGTGACGGGCTAATATAGATTTACCCAGGCTGCTCACATAATATAGGCCACATTTGCTGGAGAGTGCAGCAAATGTGGCTTTTCATCAAGAGGTAATTCTTGGAGAGTAATCCGTCGTCTATTTGACTAATTGTAGAGAACAGAGATCAACGAGCCAGACTCTTAATAAGTTTTCTAAGGAACGGCTTCATGAATAGATTTCAGATCAAATTCCTTAGAAACCCATTTCAAAATGAATTCCTTTGGAATGGAATCCTAAGAATCATCTTCCACTCAGAAGAACCCATTTCTCTTGGTGGAAAGTCAAAGCGTTTCCACGGTGAACAATCGTCAATAATTTACTATAATTATTAAATTCTTTTATTTGTCCAATAATAAAATTAAGGAAAAAATACAATAATCAATGAAAATATTATTATTACAGAAGAATATTGAATAATGAATGAATTGGCCAATAAGATAAATTACAATAATAATAAGTTTTTTAAATTATAAGGCATATTATATTGATGGATTTTATCTTGTATACAAGTAATCATATTTTATCTATTATAATTCATACTTATTAGCTTAGATTAGTTTTTATTACGCCGCCGAATCCCACATAGGATATTTTGGTGTCCAACACTCGCATTATCGGCTCTAAGGGCCCCGATGCAGCTTCCTTGTAATATCTATTTAGCACCCTTACAATATTGAGAAATCATTTTGGCGCCCTCCTTCCTAAGGCGTCCCGATGCAGTGATCGTCTGCTTACCGAGTTAAGCTGGCCCTGACACTCGTGAATTCATATCTGTAATATAATTTATATAGTACAGTATATGCAATTTGCATACTTCATATTTATATTATTTCAAATAATTGTTTTTCGCCTTGTACAAGAAAAATAATGTTTTTTATTATTTTTGCACAAAAATTTGTTGATAATAGCATCGCTGCCATCTCTTCTCTTGTTTTACAGCGTTTTTCATTCAGAGATTACATAGAAAAATGGAATTCTTCAAAACTCATCAGAGGCCATCCAGTCATTATGCAAATGATGGGGTTTAACAGGCCGGTCCGGTTCCAAAAAAATTGGAGGTGTGGGACTGGAACTGAACCCAGACCCTAAGGATGAATGGACAATTATTTCCACATGGATATCGGGACGATTCCATATATACAATGAAGTCGCTAGGAAGTGATTAAATTACATCATATTATAATTTTTATTGTTGTTATTTTATTGTATCATTTAATCTGAGCCTATCCTGTTCACAGCATTGACTGATCCCATCATTACTTTACCATCCATAAATAATTCCAACAGCTCAATGCCATACATCATTCATGAAGCAGATTCGATGATATAAAAATTTCGAAATAACCTGCAAGTCTATATTATTTTAATCTGAATTTTCATAATTTCATAGTTCACAAATCTTTTTTTAATGCAAAGTATAGATTATTTAATTTCGAAATAACCTGCAAGTCTATATTATTTTAATCTGAATTTTCATAATTTCATAGTTCAGAAATCTTTTTTATTGCAAAGTATAGATTATTTAACTAAGGAAAAAATGTATTAATTAATTTGGTTAAATGGGCTGCAACTTAGGAGCGCAAGCCCTTTATGAAATACCGTTCTTAGCATTATAAGTGCTTTTAAGAAGCTGTATTATATCACTATTATAGGTTCATCCAAATATTTTAAGATGACCTTGTATGAAGCCATAATTCAATAGATTTATTCTCTGCTAATAAGAAAAAATATGGAAATATTGTATATAGAATACATTTTTAAATAATCAAAGAAACTTATAATTTTATTATTGTATTTTCATATTCACTTTATTAATGATACCACAGAATAATTATCGTGGATATTTATTTAAATAAATTATTATTATTATTAAATAATAACTATTCACTCATTTTTTTTTTCCAAAGGATTGACAATAAATTTGATTATTCATGATAGATAATTTTCATAAATTCTGTAATTCAGAGATATCCAGCATCTATATAGTATAGTGCATTATTCACTTAAAATCAAACGTTCATAATAATTGTCAATTATTAATTCCAAAAAAATGCGAAATATATTTACCAATCTTCTCTTCCTTTATGTTACATCGAAAATTTCGTTATTATTTAATTAAAATAATATGTATGTACTGTTAAAACTATCTCATCGCTGGATCAAATAATTCAAATCAAATTTTAAAAATTTATTTGATTATATATAGTTTAAATATTATATAATGTTATGATATAATTATGATTCTAAATCTCTGATAAAATGTCAATACATCATTTGAGCATTAGATCTAATGCTGCAACAACAATTTTTTGTTACAAATTCTATAAAAATACAGTCAGAATTACAGATTTTGTCATCGTTAGTATAAAATATAATATAATTTAATTGTAATTTTTTGTTACAAATTCTATAAAAATACAGTCAGAATTACAGATTTTGTCATCGTTATTATAAAATATAATATAATTTAGTGTAGAGTATTATTACAATATTATGCAATCTAAGTTAAGAATTTCGCTCACAAATATTCAGAATACTAAAGTTCGATTCTTATCAGCGGCTCTCTAGATTCAAGAACATATTAATTAAAGTGATTATAGTCTTTGCTGATCTAATCCTTTATCACCAGGACCAAACTCATTGGTTAAATAGAATCAAATGCCATGGCTACAGTATCTTATTCTAATCGACTTTTGATAAAAATTTCATTAATCTATAGCAATAAAAAATAATTTAAAAAATTCGATATAAAGCTGCAACTTAATAAATTAATCCATTACACTGATTATAATATACAAAATAAAAAATTAAATAGATTTTTGATTCTAATTATATAATAAATAGTATCTGTATTTAATGCAAAACTTTGGTTAAAGTACAGAATTTCTCATGTTGAAAGAATAATTAATCATATTTATTAGTTCGAGATGTTTTTATATTTTCATAAAAATAGCATATATTTTTATCTGCTTAGCAAGAAGTATCATAACTGCTTATGCCTCATTAAAGAATAAGAAAATTGATTCTTAAACGTTATCAATAGATCTTTTGAACATAAATATATATAATGATGCTTTAAGTGGATATGAGAAATCAATTTTAATCTGATTCTACTTATCTACAGTTAATTTTATGAATTCATTACTCTGATCAGTTTAAAATTGATATAACAGATAGAAGAATTCGTGTATTACATATTTCTGATACTTTTATCAAGAAGATTTGCTATATAAAATCTAAAAATCGTCACATCAAATATCTTATAATATATTGTTAAGTTAAAGATCCTAAATAAGGATTAATACTATACAGATAAAAAAAAAACACTAAACAATTAAAATTCTTACAATTAAACTTATGTAGATGATAATTTTTTAATTAAAGCTTTTTAGACATTTAAATAAAGTACACTAGTATTCCTAAAATAAGTCTACATCTGAGAGATTTTAATCTAAATAATAATAATAATTTATTTTAATTTTTTTAAGATAATTTCCAAACAAAACTATTTGCATTCATTTGTTTATAAATTTTTATTACAAACATTACTCAATAATATATACAGGAATTTAAAAAATTTCGCATACGTATGAAAGTATAACAGTTAATTAAGCGGTAAACAATGCAAAATTGTTTCTGTAAGGTGACGCCAATTAATATAAATATATTGTTCTTATATGTATATGAGGTTACGAAATTATCTCAAATTAATTTAAATTTAGAATACAAAAACCATTGAAGCTGGCGTGTTAAAGTTATTTTTTACCTAGGCAGAAGGAGAAATACGTGACAGTTAGTCAGAGACTCGCATTACTAAACTCTATAGGAGTTAGACTGTTTCTCATATATCAGGTCAAGATTTGGGAGGTCTTAAGCACCCTGGAGTGAAAGGTGAGTTTAATAATATGCATACAACCGCTTATTAACCAATCATCTGTCGAATCACCTCCCAAAGCAAAACATTTGTTTGACACTATTTACTTTTACCTGGAAGGTAACCAATGAGGCTTCTCTTAGTGGATTCGGTGATTTGAATCTGAAGGCATGATCCGTAATGACAATTTTTCTACCTGACTGCCTTCCCGGTTTCACCAGAATCTAAGCAGTAGTGCATTCGCCCACATAATTACCGGAAAGTCTAGCCAGCAAGATACGTACTTTTGCAACTAGTTCCGAGCTTAGCTGTACTGTTCGCTAATATCGTCGATAGCAAATTGGATATTTTAAAAAAACTTCGATTTATTCATTATCACAGGATGATTGGATAACAGGAGAGTAATAAACACTTCTTCCTGTTTGTGCTCTTCATTACGGAAGAAGTAATGATCCGGCAGAACTTATAAATATTACGATGCTCTGCTTGCTAAAGTAAGTTAACTTATTTTGAAATTTATAATTTAAGTTTTTAAATATCTGTTCAACTTTTACATATAATTGCGCCTCTTACGAATATCGAAGAAGTCCAATTCATGGAGATAATTTATCTATAATCCGATCGAATTTTTTCTTTTTTTTTTTTTTTTTACAGTACAGAGAACTCACGCTTTTTTTTTTTTTTTTTTTTTAATGAGAGTTAAATTGTTTAATTATACTGTCTTCAAAAATCCGGAATTGTCAGACGAATTCAAGGTAATATCATCACCTCTACTACAGAAGGGCTACTCTCGGCCATTGACACGACTGATCCATGTTGGATTTTGACTTTAGGCATCGCTAAACCGGTCCAAATGTACATCTCGAGATATTGGACTAATACTAGAAAGGGTGAAGTGTAAACTTCACATTTATCGAAGAAAAAGATTTAATTTTAAACTACACGAATAAATTAACTGATATATTACGCATATGAATATAGTTTTGAGCATTGAATAAAAAGTATTCTTTAATATGTAAATTCCTATTTGTATGTGAATAGTTTAGCAGGCCTACTACAAAATATGACCCACTTACATATTTACATTGTCCATAGGACCCGATCCTAAGTGTATTCCTTGGTTAGCATTTTCCTACGCCCTTAAACATTTATGACCTGGATTAATATAAATTAGCTAGAGGCTAAAACATGGATCATGTGCTTTAATCTCTAGTTTCATACGTTTAGCCCATTTTTTCGAATTTATAAAGGGCACTTCCGCTAAAGGAATCATTATAAATTAAAAAAAATGAATATTGTATGAGACTACTAAAACTAGCAGAAGTTGTCGTCAAATATTATAGCATTACTCAAGTTTTAACAGAAAAAAATATACAATAATTCTAATAAATAAAAAAATATGACCGTCTTTTCCTTCCAGTTATTTATTAGAGAGAGAAAAAATACAAATTAGTTTTTAAAAACATGCAATTTTCGTTAATGGTTTCCAGTTGCGTTTGCTTATTTTGCAACTTTCTTTAATAAATGGGGACATTCGGTAGTTAATAAATAAGAACAGGATTTTTGAACCAATATGGATTACTGCTGGCTGTTTTTACTGTAAGGTTACTCAACAGATAATATTGTAAACAAATTAAGGCAACGTTAACAATACATATGTGCCTAGCATAACCTGCTATCCGCTTATTAAGTAGATTAGAAAGTAACGTTTTTAGATAAAGATTTAGTCATTGAAAGCTTAAAAAAATAAATGTTACTTGTTAAAAAATAATATAATACACTTTCAACTCTCCATTTTTATAAAATATCACAATAATTTTATATTCTTATTTTACATAAATACTTAGGTTTAGATAGGTTACGTATATATACATAGGCTAAAGTTTATGCAATGTAGTGCAAATAGTAGCTAACTTTTTTTATGTTTTCTCAATAAAATATTATTTAATATACATTTTTCTCAGTTTCGCAACTGAATATATTTATAGTCACCAAATATATTATAAAAATTTTGAATAATTATGATTGTTAGGCAGTTTACAAGTTCAAGAAGACTTGGAACGTAACACATGATTGAAAGGAAATAATGAATTTATAATTTTAAAAAGAGTACTATTGTCCGTTCTGTTTGATCATTTGTTCATTACAATCGTTAAAGAAGTGCTCATTAGTTGAAGGTTTTCTAATTATCGATGTCAGGTCAATCAAAACCTGCCTTTATCTCCGTTCCGTTCTGAATCTTTTAAGAAAAGTGTGGCATTTCGGATATCTCCACCAACTGAAGAAAGCAAATTCAATGTCAGAAACTAGTTTTTAATATCAGCAACAACAGAATCAGTCGATACTAAACAAAAAACAAACTTCAGTTTCAAGGTCGAAGCAAACAAAAGCAGAAAAATTCGAGAGAGAGAAACTTTTATTATTTTGATACTAAATATTTTAATATTAGTTTTTCTTTTCGTTTCAAGATAAAAAGTTATTTATTTTTTTTTAGAATAATGTACCGTTATGAAACGATTTTACTTAAAACAATAGACCACTTTACTTATTTTTGGCGAATTTAACAATCGTTCGACCGTTATTATATAGATAAAGAGTGGCAAAAACTGAATAACCCCATCCATCATTCTGTTAAATCATTCGAAACAACTAGAGTAAAAACTTACGTGTGATCGAATATAAATTTCCTTGGACTAGTTTTTATAAGTAACGATGATTTAAACTATAATAGCTTGTTTAAAAATTCAAGTTCATTCGAATTTATAATTGTATATCATCAAATATCAGGTAAAGATTTAAAAAAAAGGATTTTAAATATATTTTTTCGCTTCCTTTAAAAAAATATGTCTTCTAATATAATTATATAAGTTGATGGAATTTATTTTAACTTGAATTATTAAATTAATGAATTCTTTAATCGTTCTTACAAGAATTTTCATTACGAATTTATAAAAAGAACTGAAAAACTGATGAAGTTTCTCGATGTTACATGACACCCAATTAATGCATAAAATAAAAATTTCAGAGAGCACTTTGTAAATCTACTGTCATTTTAATAAAAAGGTGACATAAAGTAAAATCTTCTTGTTATATTATCATTAAAATTTCATAGAGCCTAGTTCAAATTTTTAATTTTTTAATACATCAAGTCGCTTTCGTTTCAAAATAGCGTAAATTTAAGAATTATCATCTTTAGTTAGGTGAACAATACTACAAAATTTACGAATTTCTACTTAAAAGATTTATTTTTGGTACAGACAATAGGCATACAAAGAGAAAACAATAAGTGATTATTTCTTCGAAAAAAAAAAACGCTTAACTAGCGGCATGTTAAAAAGGTCTCCAAACGATAAAATCTAATTCAAAAAACCTTGAAGAATCCAACGTTACGTTTGGACGAGTCAATAACATTTAAAAAAAGTCTCTTGGAAGCATGATTTATTGGAAAAGATGATCCAATAAAAATATTATTCCACCTCTGGATATAGGTTGTATTAAATGAGTTCGAAGAATAATCAATAAATTAACCTAAATAAGATCTATTTTCGGTCATCTTTGTGAGAATTAGCATTCTCACAAAGATTTTTTCTTCTATTAAGACGAAGAAAAATATGTTCGAATAATAGTTAATTTTCCACTAAAAATAAACCTAGTATAAACAATCGATACGTTTTAAATCATTTTATAAATATAAACACTGTCCTGCTTTAAATAAAAATAAAACTGATGACATTAAATTACTGTACATTTAAAAAATGTTTCTCAGGTACAGTATGTTGCTATTTTTAATACCTCCTGTGCCCTGGAGGACGTAGGAAGACGAGTTTGCTAGGTCAAAAACATTATAAAAGCAAATTATAACTTTGTTTATGTTCCATAAAAAAATTAGGGTGAGATTTTGTATATCATTTTAATTCATTCACAAGACTGAGTATTTTTTTTTTTACGTAAAAGTTAATGGTGTAAATTTATTTCACACGTTGTGAATAGGAAGCGATTGCTAACAGAATTTCTAAATTATAATTTGCAAGGAATTTTCGTGATTGTAAAAATTATTACATACGTGATTTAAAATTATATATATGTGTATAAAAAATATAAACTGAAATAAAACCAAAATTAGCGAAGGGCATTGACATTATGTTCGGTGATGTGTCAATCATTTCTTGATGTCATTCAAGTGAATCGCTTCGTTCAGGAGTAGGGAGATTATGTTATAAATTTTCATAAATTTCGCAACGATACTTAAAAAATATAATGCTAATTAAAAACTTTAACAAGGCAAATTTTTATTTTTTCCTCCTCCTTTATTGTGATACTCGAACTGAATATAAAATTCTTAATCGCCTTCGTAACAAGTAGGCGAGTCGCAAATTGCGTCGCAGCCGTAGGCGATTCTTGCATAATTTTAGACTGTAGATTATATAAGAGGTGTATCCACTCACGTAAGATTAAAAACTAGAATTGTGGTCGTATTTAACAGTCTTAAAAGTATAAATTCTGTAATAGGAGTATAATAAAATGTAAAAGACGTCGCTTTAATTCCGAAGAGAAAGTACATTGTCGTTAATTATTATTCAAGTTGAGCATTTTGCGCACTAAATCTTATCATTAGAGTCATTAAAGATGCAAAAGAAGTACATTATCCAGTTTGCATTTTTAATAGGAAGCATGTTGAATAGAACAGCATTACAAATCAACTAATCAAAATAATTTATTTCCAGACATAATTTTTTTTTTCTCTCTCTCTCTCTCTTATCGCGAATGTCTAGTGAAGCGTACGAGAAATTTATTCTAAATAACAGTTTCCAACAAAAAAGAAGTTTTGTAGAATTCAGAACATTTTGTAAATGCCATTACCTAAAGGCATGAAATACAAGGAAGAAAGGAACTTGTTTGACTCCAGATATAACTTATGCAGGAAATAGCGAGTAGGTAGCATCCTGATGACCTTCAGTTATGCGGAAGTTGTGTTTGAAGTGGACGATCGAGACTTTTTATGGGAAGATCCTGAACTGAAAGCAAAAATCACTTTTAACTTTTATAATTAAAATAAAATTTCGTTTGAGGTGAGTTTAAAACAATTTTATCGACTTAGAGTATCAGTAGGAAACTGCTTTTTCCTCCCACACAACATTACCCTTTTCAATCTATAAAAATACTGTCTTAAATATATATACCTATATAAAATTAGAATTCCAGAAAGAAAGCTTTAATATTTGGTTACTAAAATAAAATTATACTTTATTCAATACTTTTTTTCTGCTTAGGAGTTTTATAAATCGTAAAAAGTGTAATCTATTTTGAGAATGATTGATGACAAGGCAGCATAACGTAAAATTTTGTGGTCATGCGATTTTGTGCAATTTCGCTAGATGCCAGTTAGTCCTTCTGCCTTTTTTATTGTTAAAAATTACAATGAGCCATATATATAGAAGATAGTTTTGTTGTAACTCTACACATTTAAAATCATCATATGAATTGACTATAATTCTATAAGTACTCCTTTTTTCCCTTCATAATAATTTCAAGCAATTATATTGTATACGGTAATAATGAGGAAAAGTTTTTCTTTGTGAAACAGAGTGATCTATCGAAATTTTCTTTTCGTTTTTGATTGTAATAAAAATAAATTTTCCAGATTTATTTTTAAGCACTAATTATAACGAGAGAATTATTTTCTAGTTATATATTTTCTTAAGATCGTCACACTTATAGATTTTAATGAAATTTTTAAATTTTAATGAACGAATATGATATATATATATATATATTTTTTTTAAATTTCGCTTCTATAATGAAGAAGAGAATGCAAGTAGTTTTAATAAGTTGCCATTTTTTATTACAAGTGGAAAAAGGAAATATAAAATTGTCATAAAAATATAAATAGCATTATTAGCTATAAAGATACAAAATGATCATTCTGAAAATTAATAGTTTTGAAAAAAATATTATTTTATTTGTCACTGTCGTTTTTAATAACGCAACGTCATATGATTTTTGTAAAATATTGTCTTTTTTAATTATTTTACTAAAGTAACAATTACTTCAGTCGACATTATTTTTCAAAAATGCATCATTAGATAAAATAAATTTGTTAATTTGTTGTTCATTAAATAATTAAGCACCAATTAGTCTTTTGCTAAATTAAAATTATAATTAATAATTAGATTTATTTTTATTTCAAGCAAGTCAAACCTAATAATTTTTGTACTAAATTTTTTATACGACCAATAATTTTTTTATCAAAAGGGATAACAGATTCTACGTGTGAGAACTAGAACATAATATAATTATATTTTGAAAACATATTTAGCAACAATAGAGTTTAAGCACCTGATTGTCATTATAACTGCTTTAATAGCTATTTAATTGTTATGATTTTTTAAACATTTTTTTCATATTAATAAGAAAAAAAATTCATTATAAAAATTAATTAAGCATTGTTAAAATTCTTTGCAGTTTCTACTTCATTTTTTAATAAGGATTTTTACTTTTTTTTTCCTCCTGCTTTAAAATTTACTTATAATGTTATTTCTTAATTTATTAATAATAAAATTTGATCATATTAGAGTTTCATTTATAATAAGAATATTTTATGAATAAAATGGTAAATTTTAAAAAATATTATTCGCTTCTATACATAATATTTGTCTATAAATTTAACCTGAAGTGCTATTCATTTGTGCGAACTAATTGTAACTATAAACATGTTAACTACTTAAGGCTATCCATTGTTAAATCGTGGATTTGTAATCTTAATTTCGTTCTATGTTTATAACTGTTGTATATCAACCCTGACCTGACCTTCTTTACAAAAATTTCAACACTTCCTCATTGTCAATTTAACCTTATAATTAACGAACTTTGATCTTTCACAGATGGATAGAAGTCAATGAACTGAATATACATCAGTGTGCTCCATTTATTTTTTACACTTTACCTCCAAAAAATTAAATATTCATTAGATAGAAACCAAAATCGATTGTTTATAAGTTCGTTTCTCGAATGATGCTAATTTATTATTATTTATTTTCAGATATTGTTGGGAATTGCTGTTGTGCCAAAGTTGATAAAAAATGGGTAATTCAAGTTCGCACTCTGTGCAGTTGGCACAGACTAGATTGTCTCTGTGTTCGGATGATTCAAAATGTAAAAAGTATGCTAGTCCAGAAAACAAAGTTCTTCCACCACCTATTTCAGGCCAAAGGTTAAGAAGTACGGATAACGGTTCGATACTGCATAATGGTGGAACGATTAGTGGTAGAAAGAACAAACTTAATACTTCAGAAACGGATTTAGTCAAAATGATGAGCAAAAAAGGTGATTCGAAGACAATATATGGACACCGAAAATCACACAGTGATCCTGACATCATAAGAAGAATGATGGCTTCTTCTGGTATGGGAGATCACGAAGTCGATAGTCAAAACAATAGGAAAAGTATTATTGCTATCAGTCCGAGCAAAGCGAAGATTAAATCGAGAAAGAAAATTCGAGCACCTGAACCACCGCTATCTAACACTTTACCCAGAGACTTGAATAGATTTTCATTAAAAGACGATGTTTATAATGGTGTTTATGAGAGAAAAAGTAGTAATGATTGTTACCTTCCTTCTATCCCTCCTCCTCCGCCTCCTCCCGATTATAATACTAAAGATGAAGATAAGAGTAAGAATATTTCCAATTACGAGAAGAATAGACGTTCTTTAGATAAATGGAGATTAAGCAAAAGTTCTAGAGATGACAAAACTACAAATAAGTCATTAGATAAAATAGACGAAAATTGTAAGATGTCTGAAGAAGATCGAAGTTCTCTAGAATTAAAAAGAATTACGGAATCTAGAGAATTAAAAGATGCAATAGAAAAATTTTCTTCAAAAAGAAAAGAAAGATTAGATAAGAGAGAAGTTCAAAGATCAAACAAGAAAGATGAACGACCTCCCGAAAATTTAAAAAAGTATTATTTCGCAGACATTGAATGCCTCAAGCCAAATATGGAAAAGATAGAACCGGATTCAAAGCCTAAACCTTATGTTAGCAGATCGGAATCTCCGAGACTTACGAAAGCTATAGTTTCTAATACATTCTTAGCTTCAGATCAGTTGTCTCCTGTAACAAAAGTGGTGAAGTATACCAAGAAAGATTTACAACCGTCGTTATCTGGAGAAAAATGTAAAATCAAGCAAAAATCAAATGACAAACAAAAATTTTATAAATACAGTGACGAAATGGATGAGAGAATGGAATCGTCATCAGCTCTCAGTTGGTCAGAGGAGGAAGAAATGGATATTGATCTTCAATTAAAACCCACTCTACCGAAAAGATTGCTGGATGTGTCCAGATTCTCTCCAACAGAAGTATGGAGATCTATAGTTATAGATACAAAATGTAATTTGGCATTAGATCCAAGTAGTGATGAAGGAGATATTTTAGAAGATAAAATTCAACGAGTTAATAAACCCATTGCACCTAAACGTCAAATATCCGACAGATGTGAAGATTCAGGAATATCTCCGGATGATGATAGTCCTTTGTTGCATCGAGAGAGAATTGGTGGAAAGACGGAATGGGGCTTTCCTATTGACGAAAATGAAAATTCTGCTTGGGTACCTCAGCATGATTTATTAGACGATTCTGAAGGGGAAGATGCTCCTTGCAAAAAGAGAATACCAGAAGTTGTAAGCATTCAACATAAATTCACTTTACCAAACAATATGTTTATAGGACAGAAATATAAGGATCAAGAAAACAGCAGTCGAGAAAGCGAAAAATTTAGACACAGAAAAAAGAAAGATAGTAAATCTGATCATTTTAATAGCTTGAGAAATTTCAAGAAAGTTTTAGGTTTTAGAGTAAAGTCAGCTGGAAATCAGAACGGTTTGGATGCGAATTGGTCTCTTAGTAGAAGTCTACCAGATTTTGTAAATGGTTTACAGATTGCTGATAATTGCAAAGATTCTCCGAAAAGTCAACGATCTGTGAAAGAAGAAAAGATTTGGAGAAACAATTCCACTTCCTTCGCTGCCAAAAAAGAGTCTAGACAAGATGAAAATGGAAAAGAAAACATATTAGAGTATTCTAGAAGAGGACATGTCATGTATCTTCCAGAATATGAAACTACAAATATTAGAAATAAAGAACAAAGTAAAAATTCGTCTAAAGAAAAGCAAAAATTCTCTTATAAAAGTACAATTAGGAAAGTAGAAAGAAAAATGCTAGAACAGAAATTATCTAAAGAAATTTTAGAAAAAGAGATGATGCGAGAAAGGGAAAAAGAATGGATGAAGAAAGTAGAAGAAGAATTCAGAAAACAGCGAGAGAAGGATAGGCAGAAAGAAATTCAAAATGGTGAAATTAGAGAGGAGAAAAATTGTCAAAGCAATCATAATAGATGGAAACATCAAACTGGAATGGGAAAGTGGCTTCGTAGGAGTACACAAAGGATAGAAGTAAGGCCAGAACCAGAAGGAGGAAGATCTTCAGGTGAAGAAAGTAGACATACAGAATTAAATTTTCATTCGGATCGCCAGTATGCAGATTTAGAATCTAGAGATAACAGGTACAGAGATCCAGATGATCTAGTTCAGGAACAATACGGTATTCATACAGAAATAAGGAGAACAGGTAGTGGAAGAACTTTTCAATCCCATTCTTATTATATGATAGAAAGTCACGAAGAACTTTACGATGATATCAAGGATGCCAAAATGCAAACATTAGATGTATTAAAAAACAAACCTAGGCTGGGTTTACAATCTCAGCCGAATCCAAACGTAAGGAAAAAAATAAAAAAGTTCGAAGTTCATTCACGAAAAAAGAAATCATCTTTAGATGATTCAGAGAGTTCAAGTGAAGAAGAGCAAGTAATTTGTGATAATAGAAAAAAGAAAGAAAGACTATGGGACAATTCGGAGAATTTGGAAAACATAACAGATTCTCCTATAGGATTTTGTCGTAACCATCCATTAAGAAACAATGCAAGAATTAAAAATCAAGGAAGTGGTGCGACCCGAAACAATAACAAAGCATCCATGGGAGATCGAGGCTTTGTTTCGAATAATCGGTGTTCATCCGAAACAACAAACGGATACAATAAGAAAAGGTAAGAAATTTGTTATTTAAATTATTATATTGTAAAAAATTTCTGAAAGTTCTTTGAATCCTAAATTAATTTTCTAAATGGCAATGAACTCGACCTAATTATTTTTGAAACGAAGCAGTTTTAAATGTCAAGTTCGGCATTGAAGAGCATTGTATAAAATTAAAATAAATCAAGCATTAAAAGCTCGTCATTAAAAAAATAGGAAAAAATCTAGAAATTAATAAAACAAGAAGTTTCGGAAAAGTTCCGTTCTGAACAAAATTTTTCATTTTTGTTTAATATTTTTTTATATATTCGCTAGATATTTTTAAGCCAAGTATCTTGCACAGCATTAAAAGCTCGTCATTAAAAAAATAGGAAAAAATCTAGAAATTAATAAAACAAGAAATTTCGGAAAAGTTCCGTTCCGAACAAAATTTTTCATTTTTGTTTAATATTTTTTTATATGTTCGCTAGATATTTTTAAGCAAAGTATCTTGCACTGCATCAATAAACTTGTAAAATATATTAAGAATGTTTTTTTTTTCCTTTTGCGTAAATGGGATAGTTTTTGTTAATTGTCCTAATTTATGAAATAGTCCAATTATTTTATTTTTTGAAATTAAATTTGTTCTACATTTTTTCTTCCTATTTAAATCATAATTTATCTGTTGGAACGAAAAATAAAAATAAGACTTATTGTGAAAAAAATATTTTTGAAAGTAAACAGAACAAAATTTTTTCGTCTAGTTGACAAATATTAAACGATCAATTTTACTTCAACTTTTTATTATTCTTTTCTTATATTATCTCATCTAATAGAGGCCACAGGCATAGATTGTCACAGTTATCAACGATAAAAATGTCGTAAACGTTTATATAATAAATGTTAAGCATAAAATTAATTTATCTGAAAATTCCTTAATATTATTAATTGCTATAATTTCCTGACAATTCTTTTTGATTTTCTCAGCTTTATCGATAATTTTTATATCATTTAATACATTAATAACTCATAAAAATCAGCATCTTATACTGTTATCTATTCAAGCCTTTAATAGTCTATTATTGAAAAATTATAAAGTAATAAAAATATTTTATCTAGAATCCCTTCAAACTTTAAGAAAATTATTTTAATAAATTAAATATTTATTTATTTTCCTTGTTATGCGTTTTTGCCTTTCTACGTTTAAATAATTTGATAATCAATAAAAACAATAAAACATATATTAAAATTTTCCTTTGTTACTAACATTTTTATCAATTTCCTGTCTACAATAATTTTTTCTTGGTGTTGGGATTTTTTTTTCCGTCAGTGTATATTAAAATTTTCCTTTGTTACTAACATTTTTATCAATTTCCTGATCTAATTTATTGAGTTTTTACTATAAATATCCTCTTTTGGATTCATTCAAGTTTATAATTTTACGCCCTTATAACCATCCACTTATTTATGGAATACTGCATTATCGAATGTTTAGTGGAGACAATTAGATATTTATTCAATATAAATGATTTTTATCTTGAAAAAAAATTCTATTCAAGAATTGTCCACTGTGAAAATACAAGTATTTTCATTTCCTTTCGCTTTCGTTTCTAGAATATTGATTTGCTTATACAGCATATTATTTTTCTAATATTTTTAGTTATAATTCATCATTCACTGTTTGTTCAACGATAATTTTCATGAAAATACTTTTCAAAAAATTAAATATATATTTATCTCCGATAATTATTGTTAAAAATTAATTAATTTATTTATAACTTTCTTTAAAGTTTAAAATTTGAATTAAGGTTTAAGATTAAGATAATTTTTATAAAATTTTTAATAAATTCATTCGCAAGGTCTATTAAGTAAATCCTGCGATCAGTAACGATGTTATTTTATTATAATTTAATATTTTAAGAATTTTTTTTATTGTCGTAATAAATTCGAAACTTGGAAACGAATTCAAAATTTGTTTGAGGATAATCCGTTCTAAAAGAAATTTTTAGTTTATTTTGTTTTCTTCCATGCTGGATGCTATAACTTTCGTGAAAGAGATCCTTTCTAATTTGGGGAAAAAAATATATTGATTTAATATTTCTATTCAATTAGAAAAATATCACAAACAAGATATTATTAGTTATTATTTAAAAACTTCTTTTCCATAAATTTTAAAATACTTTTCAGCTTCTTTCCTAATACCATATATGATTAATATATTGATAATCATTATTTATATTTAATTTCTATTATTCTGTCCCTTAAATGGGAAAATTTTACATATTATTTTAACCGATGTTTTTGAAATTTATTATTTTTATTTATTGACAAAGGTTATAATTTAAAAATTTCCGGATTCACAAATTATAAATCTAAATTTATCTTATCTCAAAAAAAAAAAAAAACGTTTTTCATAAACCACAAATGATTGTTTTTATAATTTTTTACTTTCTATATAATATTTTCTTTGTTTTGTTGTTTTATACTTTCTGTCAGAAATTTTCATTTCTATTCTCGATTTTACTTTTAAATATCTCCGAATCCATTCCTTCAGTCAAATATCTTCTTTTATGTTTTTACTCTCGGATATGACAACAAAATTTCTATTTTCAATAAAAACGTGGAACCAACGCGTTTAAATTTGGATTAAAACTTCTTGAATTTTCTACTTTATATTCAGATTCTGTTCTTTACGTTAAACATTTCTTTTACTGACAAAGTTTTTTTTTTATATTTTCTTAACTTAAAAAAATCTTTCGCGATCTGCTACGGACAGTTTCAAGTGTGGTAGAAATAACTCATATTTAAAATCAGTGAAGCGCTAAGACGGTTAACATACTTTGTATCAATGGTGTATAGTAGAAACTTCATACTTCGTTGATTGATATTCCTAAGAAAGTTCGTTCTTTAGAACTATAATTCTGAAAATTAACCAAAAAAAAAATTGTTTTGAGCCATCTCAAACATTCACGATTACGTAATAATATAACTCGTTACATAAAAAAATATATATAATTTAATTTTTTAGTATCCAGTCTACATGATTGTAATGAATAATTTAATATAATGGATGCGATAATAACATTTATTATTCTAAATTTTCTGCTATAAAGAACAATAATAAAGGAGTATATAAAAAAATATTTAAAAAATTAGTAACGTAATGTTTTTGCTGTCAAAAATTCAATATATCTAACAAGTCAATTTTATGCCATAAAAACGAACATATTGCGTATGATCGTTAAGCTATCCGATTAAGTTCATTGCTTTAAAGCATGCGAACTTCTTATCTGTAAGGAAGTTGATACGAATAGAACAACATAATACACTCGAGTGTATTATGCTATTATGTTAAATTATTGAATCAATAAAATTGGATAGGACATATAAAAAAATGCAATAGAGCTCATCAATGCCATTTTCGCATCTGTCACAATTGCGTTTGCATCAGATGAAGCATGAATTTAGGAAAATATTATTTTGAATGCATACTGAACAGAATATGAATAGAAAATTTTCGAATGATTGAAAACATCTTTACCCCAGAAAATAATCTATATATTGTATTATATCTATCATTATCTATAATCAAATTTCACATATATGAAATAAATCAGATAAATAAGTGATATATATATATTTAGAAAATTGTCTTCTATTATATAAGTTTTCTGTATAAAAGGAAATCTTATAGGTAGAAGTCATTTAGAAGTCATTTATCATTATTAAATATAACTATCAAACAATAATTCAATTAAATTACTTAAACTCCAATAAAATTCTGTGTAAGATATATCAAAATGCTATTCAAGTTTACTTTAAAAATAAATTCTACTATTATTATTATTTATATCTTTTTTTTTATGTTTCTACTCTCAGTTTGATAACAAAATTTCTGTTGTATATCTGAAAAGCAGTTAAAATGCGCTCGTTTATTTTCACCACATTCCTAAGCAATTTTTGACATTAAATACAGTATTTTGTTAATTATTATTAAACAACATAATTTCCTAATTTTTCTTCGCTAATATATATGTCTTTAAATTGCACAAATTAGCGACAAAAATAGCGATAGAATGCAGAGATTATATTCTCAAATTATAGAATTATATTTTTTGTATCGCTTTCAAAATATAAAAATCTGAAAAATATCAAGTAGAATAAAATATGTAGAATTTTAAAGTGTTAAAAATTACTATTATTCCCCCTTAAAAATCAATAATTTCTTATGATATCACAACTGTTAACATAAATCCCCAACAAAAAGTTCAATTTTTAGGATGTGGCTATTTATACATACAGTATGTATACGCAGATGTATACTCCATAATTTTAACAATTTAATAAAATTTTATTAAAGTGTAATAAATCAGTTATTATTATATTTATTCCTAATTTTTGCGGTAATAAAATGGAAATTGTGATTTAATCTGCATTTTTCCTTTCACTTATTATGATCGCAATACAGACCGATGACCTTTGCTTTAAAATTATTTAATCAAATCAGAAATTTTATTTAAAAGTTTATTTTTTCCTTTCTTTATGTTTGGATTTCGGAATCTATTGAAAGAGTTCATAATAATTTATAAAAATTCTAAAGATAAATCATATAGTGAATAGTAAAAGAAAATAAAATTATTATATAGTACTAATAATGGTACTGTTATTGTTTTGTAATAATCATGTTTTTATCAATTGTGATGATTGTAAAACAATAATGATACATTGTTTTGCTCGTGTATTTGAATAATGGTACCATGCGAATCCTAAAACAATAAAAAATTAATATTTTAAGAAAAAAATAACTATTATTATACTATCATCTTTAGTTGAATATATCCATTATTCTCAAAACAATGGTTAAATAATTATGAATTTTTTCCCCTGTGAATTTTTATGTTGAATAGTATCCTTGTGTGCATTCAACATCTTTGATTCAACATTATCTGAAATCTATATTTTAAATTTATAATCGGGCATACTACTTTAAATTTTCGTCACCAGATGGCAATTTAGAGCAATACTGTTTATGTATAAAACTTTTGTTCATGCTTTTGTTTAAACTTATTGCCATCTGGTGACGAATTTATTGATTTTATTGATATTTTTAATAATTTAAATATTTTATTAATTTTCCATTAAATTTGTTCACTTGCAAAAATAATTTACATGATGTTTTTAAAATTTTTCAAACAACTTTGAATATATTAATCATAATATAAAAAAAATACTGTCGTATTTATTTTTCAGATTTTAAACAAAAATCCAAAGTTTGTTAATACAGTACTGCATTGGATTTTAAAAATTCTGAATGTTTTTTTTTTGTAAATTAAATAACTTTTATATAAATTATTAAAACTTTAACTTTAAAAGTTGACAAATAATTTATATATAATGTTTTAAGGAAAAAAAATCATTATTATTTGCTAACTTTTTTGTATTTGCTCACTTTACTTTTTTGAAATTATTCTGATTAATATCATTTCATTTAAATTATTTTTATTGTCAAAAATATTTATATAAAAGTGTGTTTTAAACATTATCGAATGAAGTATTGTACGATAAACTCATTCTTTACAATAAGATAAGATGCATATCTCACATCATCTAAAAGTTTAATATTTCGGTAATAAATGAGAATTTCAACAGTTTGTATAAAGAATTCAGGCAAGATTCCTTCAGAATTAAATTTATATAGGTAATAAAATATAATAAAACATTACGATAATTATGAATAAAATGCATAAATATTTAAAACATCAACTCCTTAACCTGAAATATTGATGCCCATTCGTAGATTCCATAAGACATTTTTTTTCAAAGTTTTTTACGCTTTATGTTTTTTAGAAAAATACAGAATTTTTAATTCTATTAAAAATGCAATAAAATATTCACAATGACACTCATAACAGTCCAGAAACAAAATAATGATGCATTAGATACGATGAAACTTTACATTGTTAAACTTTATTATTCAATAGCTATTAAAAATTCTCGTTTACGACCGATGACTATCGTAAATTATCCATTTTAAACAATGAATTTCGCTTACGATACCAATTTACAGATTAATAAGGTGTGTTGACTCTTAAAAATAGCGGATTTTTTTTTTTATGTTCACGTTGAATATTATCAACAAATTTGCAACTAATATAATAATACAATACTCAATTTTGAGAGAATTCGACTTATATTAACAAAAGTGAATTTGTCAACTGTTTCCCCATCCAAATAAGTGAGGAGGTTACATCTGGTCACACTAATAGTAAGTATACTGTATAATGGAATAACTTATCAGATTTTTTTTTTTTTTTTTGTAAGAATTGCGGCTTAATTTCCATCAAACTCTTTATATAACTATCAACAATCATTTATTTTATAGTCATTAATCATTGTTCAGATCAGTTTTCCAACTAGTCGCGATAAGACAAAATTTGTCCATTGTTATATCTATTTTTTCGGACTGTAACAATTGTTTATATTATAATCTATAACAATAAATGACTGTGTGTGTATCAGATAATCCAACACTACAGAAAAAAAGGTAAAATTTTGAAAATTTGATAACAGGCTCAGTTTGCCGTAGGAAGTGTAGTGCCAAATAGTCCCTATTTGTATAATAAAAATTGGATCAATAATTCGGAATATTTTGAGAATCATAACAAAAACTTATATTTAAAATATAATGATCATTATTTTTAGATTTTCATTTGTGTTACTGAGCTTTGTATGTATTCTAGAAGGTTTAACGTTTCTCATTTTAATTGAACCGATACAGTAATCTAGGAATATGTCAAAAATATTTTTTATGTACAATATCGTAGAATATAGTTTTAAAAAGTTTTTACATAAAGTTTAAAAATAAGTTTTGAATCATCATTTTTTCAAAAGTTAATGAGATTTAAATTGAAAAAGTATAGAGTGGATTTCAAGCTTACCTACGCATAATAAGTAGAACTAAAATAATAACTTACTTTCGTTTGATAAAATATTCTAGTTTATCAAATGAAAGTGATGCTGAAGAAATATCCGGCAGTATCAGTTTCATTAATAAAAAATACATAATAGTTAAATATTGAATAGAATGAAAGATTAATATAGAAAAGTTCCAAGTAGAGACGTTTAATAAAAATTTTTATAGTTTCGCTACTTTAAGATAGGACTAAACTTCTGATGAATTATATAAAATATTTCTATTTTATTTTAAATCAAATTTTCGAAAACTTGGAATTTTTGTTTCTACTCGTATTGTCTAAAATCTTCAAAATATCCCCACTGGGATACACGATGAAACTTTTTAAGATCAAATGATTAAATTTTCCAGAAATGAGATTAATATCAGTCAACGGATTAAAAGAATTTCATCTGAATCTACATTTTTCTATATTAAAAATTATGGATTCTTTAGATTCAAATGATGGTGCACGATTTTATACAAAATCATGTTCAATTTATTGTAATTATGTAATGACTGGACAAAAATCTCATTATAAAACTCATTTCAAAAATTTTTATATTTCCTAAAAAAAAAAATTCGGTATATTGTTACCCATTGATATACATATTATACACTATTTCAATTTTCAATTTTTTTTTAATATTTAAAATAATAAATCATAGTCTTTAGATTTCCACTTATTGAATACAACGGATAATATATTTTTTCTTTTCTGAATTTTTTGGTAATTCCATCAAAATTTACTTCCATCTTCCGAACTTTTTTCTTCCAACAACAATGTTTTGCAACCCGTGTTACTTAAACAATTGTCACCAAACAAGCTGGGAAAAGCACTTTTCCTTGTAAGTGATGTAGTTGTTTCTATCAGAAAGTTAGGTGCTACCTGCTCCAGTTAGTATAGCTGCTAAACCAAACATTCGCCATTATGTGTTGCCACTCTTGTCAATTTTACCAATATATCTACAATACCCAATTTATGAAAGTAATTATCTGCAATAATTATCTTTTCTTGTAAGAGTTACAATTAACTTCGTTAACAATTTTTAATTATTTTTTTACACATTATAGTTTAAATTAGCTATTTACCTTCATCATATTGTTTGCCGAAAATATTATTTTTGATGAAATTGAATTAATAAATGATAAAATTATTGTCAAATTTTACCGATAAATCAAACTTAAATTTATTATTATTAGGGATAAATTTTGCCAAAGGAATGAAGTTTATCAATTAATATGATGTCAAATCCTTCAAGTAAGTATTTATAAAAAAATTATTTTTTTTTCTTTAAATATATCAATAATAATGATTCTTCTATTTTCAGTAATGAATAGTCAACTTATTAAAAGGATATATGTTGCCATTTTATCATCATTTATTTAATAAGAGAATATATTGCTCAATATTTTTATGACTACTTATAATTTATCTCAGGTATTAATATATATATAAAAATTCAGAGTAATATATAAAGGAAGGTATTGGATTCCCCATTAAACTACTAAATTATACTAAAAAAATATATTTTACTAAAAAAATTTTTTTATCTTTTTCTCTTTTAAAAGCGGAAGTTATAAAATTTTGTACAGTATTAATTAAAAAAAGAACTGCAAAATATGTAACTATTCATTTAAATATTACACATTTATAAACAAAATTGCCATGTATTTAGGTTCCTAATTGTACAAAATGTTGGTTGAATGTAAACAAAAATTTTTTTTTTTTACATATTTTAAAAAGATAGAGTTGTTTAATTATAATTCCTGGAAGTAATGTGTAATTTAAAAAATTATAAAAATTAAAATTTATTCAACGTTATTGATGTATATAAAGCTCCAAAATTCTGATTTATTATATATACTTTTTTTTTAAACTTTGAATAAATTTATAAAAATTTAATTATGCAAAATAAACTGATGTTATCATTGCAACAAACAAATGTTTAATCATCAACTTTGTTGTTATCAAAATTTGTAAAAATATTTTATAGATTATTTAACAAAAATATTCAATATATGCGGAATGTATAATTAAAACTATGTTAAAAGAAAAAAAAATTAAGTAATATTAGTCGTTTAATGGAGTATAAAAGATGGTTGTCACGTATCTTGTTCGAAATCTTTGAATTACGCTGAGAACAATAACATTTTCCTGAAAGATAATTAAATTATTATTAATTTAACGAGATAATTAAATCATCATAAAATAAATTTTTAAAATTATCATCAATTAAAACATTTTTATTTTTATTATTTCATTTCGCGAACGTTCAAAGTTAGACTTAACTCTAAATTTAAAGATTAAAATGTATGTTTAGTTGAAATTTTATTAAATAGTAATACTAGATTAAGATAAATCATAATTGTTTGGTTATAAAAAAAAATTTTCCCACCGTACTTAGCATGCGAAACAATTATCCAGAACATAATTCGTACAACGACATAAAAATATTATGGCTTACAGTATGTATTGCTGTAAATGGTTATAACAACAACATACTAAAATATCTAAATATAAACATACTTAAACATTATATAACCTACTACGTAGGTACAGTATCTTATGTCGCAAATACAGTCGGGTATAAGCAGAAAATTTCAAAAAAGGATGCTTCTGTTGTGTATTAAATTACTAATTCAGATTCGCAAAACGTTTGAAGAAAAAAATTGATCATTTATCAAGAACCCAGAAAATGAATAGAAAATTGTATAAAAGAGCAAAAAAAAGATGTAAAAAATTTTGTTCATTTAAAAAATTATCGTTACTTGTTCTTTGAATGGATGCTTCTGTTGTGTATTAAATTACTAATTCAGATTCGCAAAACGTTTGAAGAAAAAACTGATCATTTATCAAAAACCCAGAAAATGAATAGAAAATTGTATAAAAGAGCAAAAAAAGATGTAAAAAATTTTGTTCATTTAAAAAATTATTGTTACTTGTTCTTTGGATAAAAAAAAAAGATAAACCGATAAATGAAAAGAATTTTAGATTTTTATCTTCAAAAATAGCAAATTAAAAGATTAGACAAAAATAATCTTTTCGCAAAAAATGCTAGATTTGATATTTTTTATATAAATCTTAAAAGTCTATTTTAGTATTATAAAAATTTACCTCTATTGATGAGGTATACAAATGATTTAACATAAAACGACTTGGTTCTGGGAGAATTGACTCTTCTTTCTAAAATAAAAAATAATATGGATCACATTATATCACGTTAAAAGCTTCAATAAATAACAATTTAGATTATAATGTCATACACGTTGCTCAGTCCCTTCTTTGTCAGCATTTAGTATAATTTGGAATAAATGAGGAGAAAGAACTGGTGGTGCTGAAGTCATCATCTTTTCCTTTTTCGGAAATTCTTGGTTGTAATTTTCACAAAGAGAAGGGGAAGGAGGACTATCTATTAAAACTAACAATAAATAACTTTTTATCACAGTTTGCGAAAATTTTGCGATTTTTGGATTAAAACTTACAATTGGATGGACTTCCTATATATTGATTGTGCATTGCCAAAGCATCAAATATCTCAAAATCGTCTTTCTTCACAATTATAATGTTATAATTACAATTTTCTTTTTCAATGCAAGGCTTTAACGAATATATAATATCAAAGCATTGCAAGAGTTTTGAAAAATATAGATGACAAATTTTTATTTATTACCTGCTCCTGATCATATTTCCAAATTCCATCTACAAGGAATCTGTATCGGTATTGTCCTTCGGGCATATTTAATATAGTCATGAAGTTTCCATCACTTAAAATGGTAAAAAAAACATTATTTTTAGCTAATCTCATATTTTTAAATTTCCATGTCCTTCGGGCATATTTAATATAGTCATGAAGTTTCCATCACTTAAAATGGTAAAAAAAAAAACATTATTTTTAGCTAATCTCATATTTTTAAATTTCCGTGTACCTTTTTGCCATTTCGACAGGTAGCCATTCATTAAAGGAGCAACTTATAAACACTTTGTTTCCTCCTTGATTCCACCTAAACACAATAGGCAAAGATGATTCCGAAATTGTCATACATGGTGGCAAACTGCAACCAAAGTACCGATATTGTTCCAGTTCATCTTCCTAAACAAATTAAGCCTGCATGAACAGCAATCCTATATCTTATAAAAACTTAATAAGATACTTACTTTATTCCTTCTACTTTCACCAAATTTTGGACTGAATCGTACGAAACGATTCAGAAATTTCTGAGATGCAAATTTGTACTTCACAGGGCTCCACGAACTCTCCTCCGAACATGGAGATTCTTTAGGGATGGAATTTGAACAAGTCAGAAATTCTTTTTTGGCCACGGAAGCACGTGGTATGCGAATGGGTTCTGTTTGAACCATTTCCTTTTTAAAATTCAATTTTTTAGAACAAGCAGATCGTTTCGAGTTAAAAGGACATTTGTTGGCACGACTTGAATCGTTCCCCATCTATAACAATCAATTCAACTTTTGACGTATTCTCCCAAATTACTACGATAAATTAGAATAAAAATGACCAATTTATGCTTAAATATTCAACTTTTGAAAAGTTTTGAACGTTAATAAGATTCTAATTCGAAAAATTTGCACTTGTTTTTTTTTATTTTTCTTCTGATAATGTGGAGAATCCAGGAAATTACACCACACTTCTGCTCAAATTTACATAAGCGAACATCGTTTATAATATTTTTATCTTTTGATGAAGTTTAATTTCAAATTCTTTCCTAATTTAAGTCATTAAAAATATATTTTATAATTAATTTAAAATAATTCACAGTGCTATTTTTTAGAAATAAAGTAACAAGAGAGTCGTATAAATATTTTAAAAATTTATTATAATGAATTAAAATAAAATAAAAAATAATACATGCGATATTATTTATATATATTTTACATGAATGATAATGAATTTTTTAATATACTAAAATGAATGAAAATTTAGCATTTATTAAAATGACAAATTAGCTTATATAAGTGAAAATAAAATGAGAAATAGCCTACAAAATTATATTCTTAAAAAACATTTTTAAAATTATTTAAAACATATCGATTTTTCCTTTATTTATAAATATTTAAACGCTAGAGTCATTGACAGCAAATCGTAAAATCCATGGAAGTAGTTTTTTTATTTCTATGTAAATTAATGGACATCCATCGTCAACGCATCTACATCCGTAAGAAGTTCGAAGAATGCCAACTAACTTGTCTTCGTTGTCTTCTTTCATTATCAAACTTCCTCCACTCTCGTTCTGAAAGATTATTATTATTGTTATTGTTATTATTACTATTATTAAATAATAAAAGAAAAGAAAAAAAAATTACATTTACAAGACATGAAGAAGTATGGGAAGTTTTTCCACACATTTCTTTATATTCCATGTTGTAATACGGTAAATTAATCTCACAGTACTGTTTATTAATTATTTCTGCGTTAAATTTTTTAAGTACATAAGCTGTGGAATATACAGAATAAAAATATATTAATTTTTGCAATATTTTATATGAAAACTGAATACTTTTTAATTGAAAATTCTTCGTCTTTAAACAAATCGTTTTATATATTTAAATAATCGAAAATAATTATTTGCAGTATTTTTCTTTTGATTAAAAAACGGACCTTATTTAAAAAATAACCCTCGTATGTAAAACAAAAAGAAAGAAAAAAGTACACAGCCTATATAACATTCATTTAATAATTATATCTTCCTTATCACTGTTAGCTAAAACAGAAACATTTTTTCTTTAACAATATCAACTTCACTTTCTGAACTTTTTCTGCAATTAAAGTTTATGTATCTGCTCTCTTTACAAAATTTGCAATATAACCTGCTACAACCCACTAGAAATCAATCATTCCTTAACATATACCTAAAACACATTAAGAATAAAAAAGTTTTTCTTCTCTTTCACATTCCTCTATTGAAGAATAAAAACTTAATTTTTATCCAAGAACCAAATGTTTGGAACATGAAATACTCAATGGTTTCCAATTAATTCAATTTTAAATCAAAATTGAAAATAGACTGCATATTGTCCCTCGCCTGGCAAACTAGCAAAAGTGCAGTTTATGACTATTTTATTGGATATAATGCCAGTGGCATAGAGTGAATGTGTTTGTGTGAATGGATTCTTATTTCCAGGCAAACTGCCTCCTCCGGTGTACTTCAGCTGTTGGTTTTTCTCCAATGACGAACTTCCATTGGTTTTTCCCGATGGCTGAGGTGTGTCGGTGGTATGTCCACCCCACACTTTCTTTCTTGTGGGAGTGGAGATATCAGAATGTTTAGGTTGGGTCGGGTT